>VWZD01008938.1:35481-50949 GCA_013396695.1 Sakesphorus luctuosus | reverse complement strand
CGCCAGACATTCAGTACTGTATATTTTTTCTTCGTGTTATTGAGAGGGAAATGTTAGACAGAGACAGGGTTTATAAAAAGCAGACTTTTCTCCAAATATTTTGTTTAACCATTATAAAATATCCCCAGCCTCACTGCAGAATTCAAGGGCTAGAGAAAGGAGAACATATGATGGATATTTGCCTTTCAGTTAGTACACTAGTACATTTATTCTGCCTTAATTAGGCAACAGAAAAGTTTTCGTTTGGATGCAACACAGCAATAACCACTGCTTTATCAATGTGGGCAATCAGTGTGGTATAACAGAATATTCCAGCCTTTTCAGAGCTGAGGTAATATTGTTATACGTGACTGCTTTGCAGCTTGTCATACATAAAAGAAGTTATTTGGTTGTTTTATCACCTCACAGTCTGTGGTGTTTGGCCACAGCAATATGCTATCATCAGCTTCAGTATTTAGGCAAACCAAGTCACTATAAGCATTAGTCAAAAACTAGGGAGAATGATGAAGTTATTTTCATTCCACAGTTTTTCAGAAGGAGATTTTGAGGGGTTTTACCCAATAAAAAACATGGAAAGGGCCTTATTTCTTATTGTTGGGATGCCTCTTGTGTATCTCTGATGCAGAAAATTAGAAGAGAGAAGATGAAAACTACTACACTTTGTGTTCTGGCTTGGCCAGAACGTGAAGAATTGGGGGGAAATAAATGCCAAATTTAGAAAAAGTGGTTTTGTGTCTGGGTGTGAGATTTTCTTTCTTGATCAGCCGCAGAAAGTAGAAATGGAAGTTTTGTGGAGTTTCTTTCTCTTTTGAGCTGTTTGGGAAACTGTTTCATCTCCAGCTTTTTCTCTCTCTTCATTCCCAACTGTACCCTTCCCCCATTTGCAGGAGAGAGGATTGCTTTTCTCCACATGACTGTTGTATTCCTCCCCACATCCAAAAGCAGACAGTCCAGTCCCTTTGTTCTTGCTGCCATGTGGTTGATTGCAACCACAAGTTCCTTCTCTAACCAGCCTTTCCAACATTTGGGGGTTTCCTAGTCACTGTTTGAGAAGTGGCACTGGGGATTGCAGGGCTGCTGCTGCTCACGAGAGGTAGGACTCATGTCCCATAGCAGATTGGGTGAGCAGAGGAGTCACCAGACTTCAGCAACTGGGGGTACCTGCAAGCAGCAAACTGTGTTGCCTGAGCCATGTAAACTGCTTAATGGTTCGTAGAGCCACTGCCATGGTCTTGTAAAACAAGCAGCAAGGCTCACAGAGAGATCGCTCTGGTTTCACTGATCTAGTGGTTTATGGTGTCCCACATCTAAAGAATTGTCTTGGTTCAATGGCAATATATTCGGGAGATGAGACCTTGTGATAGTTTTAGTTAGGTCTTTTAGTAGGCCTCAGTTTAGCAGATAGTCTTATGTATATTAGGAGAGACAGGTGTCACCTGACTTAAACAACTAAAGAAATATTTCATACCAGATGACGCAAACTGGAATATAAATACAGTAGGGTAGGAGGTGTTCTGGCAGTTCCCATCATGGCTGAGGTAGAGGCAAGACATGCAGATGCTGTCTTGCTGAAGTGGGCCTTGGCTGCTGCCCACTGCTAACTTGCTTTTTGTTTGAGTTCAGGGAAGTAAATATTTTATTTTTATTTCTCTCCGTTTCTTGCTGGATGTCAGTTGGGGTGCTTTATGGAACTGGAATGATGGGATATGTTTTTAATGGGAGGTAGAGGATGGTTATATCTAACTAGGTCTGTGTATTACACTGTAGTTTTAATTTGTTCTTTTTTGTATAAATATATATAATTGGTTTAACTTTAAATCTTGGAGGGGTTTTTTTCCCTCTCTTTTCTCAGCAGGGCAGGGGAGGGAGATGACTCTGTATTGGGCAGCCGGCATTTTGCCAGCTCAACCCAAGACAGACCTCTAATGAAATGAATCATCCTTTCCTTTCTTTTATTTCCTTGTCCCCTGTATTGACAAAGTCATGATTGCAAGGAGTTCGAATGAAAAAGGAAAAATAACAATTTTACTAAAAACAGAAAGAAACAAGAACAAAAAAGCCCAATAACAGCAGAAAATGTTAGCCAGCTGCCCCCTCCCCACTAGGTTAAAACAAAATCTAGACAGGTATTTCATTCAAAGAGAGCACTGCTGGGGCAGTGGTGCTGGTTCTGACATAGCAAAGCATATGGAGTGACAGTGGAGGGGTTGGACTGGCACCAGCGCAACGCTGGGGTCTGTTGGTCTTGGGCCACAGGGTGGTGGTGCTTTTATGCAGCTCCCCAGAGGGAAATCCCCAGGCTCTGGGCAGCGGCTGATCACATTGGGGTGGCCCAGCTTGGGCAACGGTGGTCCCGAGCGGCTGTGGCTAAGGTGGAAAACAGCTGCTGCTGGGACAGGGTGGTCCCTGTGAAAGGGGCTCCAAAGATCTGCAGTGCTCCAGCAAGCAAAAATCCAGGTACTGCAAGACAATTCCAGTGCGTATGTGTTATCTCGTCTCCTCAGTTTCCAGGATGCTTCACTTCAGGGATCCACCTTTACAGCAGGTCTTGAGATGCTGGGGACAGTCTTTCCCTGACCCAGCCTGGGGCAGGGGCAGTTCCCCCCCATGCTCCAAATTACATGGCTGTATGAAAAAATTCACTAAAAGTATTTCCCATTTGACTAAAACCACAGTAGGAATTCACTGGCTACTGCAAGCAGTTTTAAACTTATCCAATATGCTTTCATTCTGTTGCTGTATACAGATGGAGATTTGTTTGGTTTTTTTTCCTTTTGGGGCAGGTATTTATGACCTCACACTTAAAATTTTCTATAACGAAATATTTGAAATTACAGTTGCACTAACATTTCTCTTTTTTTCTTGAGATTCTTGCCTACCCAGAAACAGCTGATTTACAGGACTCAGGTAAAGAAAAATTGCTGTTGTATTATTTATTCATAAAAATGGTATTATGGTAATACTTAGAGAATGAAGCAAATATTAAATTAAGTAGATTAATTTTCCCTGAAGTCTGTGCTGTATAAATGCTCAGTTACTGAGGCTGCCCAATAGATGAAGAGTGCCAAGGAGAGATGAGAAATAAAGCAGGCATTGCAAAGGAAAAATTATTTCTCCAGTCCTAAAAGTTGTCATATAGGAGATGAGATAAGCCACCATAAAACTTAGGTTAAACCTAAAATATTCTGCTGTGCTTCTGCCATTTAAGAATAAACACTTCATGGCTGTATTGGTAATTTTGGTTGATGTCTTCAGCGAAAGACTGACACAACTTGAACACATGTAAGCTTTTCAATATGGCAAGGAGCCCATCTCATACCTGGGTAATGTAAGAGCTCTTCCTGTAGACTATGAACACCTGATATCCAACACCTCACCCATCTGCACTGCAACGGACTAGACGCAGTGGGGCTTGAAAAGTGGGAGAGAAAACATCCCTTCCTTTATAAACCACTCCACACTTGTAGGTTAATGTATAAATGGCACCTTAGGGCTCTTATTAATGAGAACTAATCTCCGTATTCTAGAGCTTCTGTTCATACTGTAGCAGGAACAGTGAGGTTTGCAGGCACAACCTCAATGTCCCCAACTGTACTTGCAGCCTCAGGCAGCCAGCTCATCCAAGACCTCTCTGACTTGTAGATCCCCTTCCAGAACACCCAGCAGTTACTGCAGGAAACCTGTCTCCCATGACACAAGCCTCAAAACAGTTGTCAAAGCTGTGCACAGCTTAAGGCCCATGGAAAATAACTGAAAGTAAAATTGCACAGTGCTACAGACAGATAGAAAGGGCATGTTGCCAATGTCCCTGCAGAACTAGATGTTTGACTATATGGCCTGCATCTTGTCTTTTTCTGAAACACAAGATCAGAAAAACAAGCAATAATCCTTGATGAACTGAGGGAGGAGGGGGATATTGTCTAATCTCAAAACAGTCTGTCCGCCTAATCCTAAATGTATTGAGGAAGATATGTCAAGAAGCTACCTAAGAAATCTTTCTATCCACCCTGTAGTAGGATCTTATACTCAGTGTCTATTGCCTATGCTGCAGAGCAGGAAAAAAAATCTCTTCTTATCCAGAAGCCAGGAGCTGTGGGATAGAAGAGGAAAGAGTGATTTGAGAGGAAGGAGGGAGAGAGAGAGAAAAGAGAAGACAGTTCTCTGGCACTTCATAGCAGAAAGCAGAACGAGTTGCACTTTGTTGCAAATGTTCATCTTTTGTCCCCTTCGTTTTCATGCTCTTCTCTGCAGAAAGTGAAAGCTATACCCTGTTTATTTTTGCTGACCTGATTTATAAGGAGATGGCATATAGATGTGCTTAAGCCAGAAGGAAGGATTTGAGGGCTTAGATACCCTAAGAAAGTATATATGGTAAAGGTTGAAGGATTTTTCTGGCCATTTTTAATATCTTGTTTGTTAGTAGTAATAGTGGTAGTATTTACTATCAGAGTACATGTATACATATTGTCAGACTAAATACAGATTTACAGTATTGCACTTATATACAAATAGACTAGTAAGGCTTTGGGAATGAGGAGATCCTTGGGCTACGAGGTGTTATCAGAGGAAATTCCCCCCTCAGGTCAGGTGAATGCAGTAGGTCAAAAAGGTATCAGTACATGATATGAACCCACCACTGCGCCACTCACTACATAGCAATTTAGACTAAACGTTCCAGGATTGAAAAGCAAATGAAAGTGACAGAGATACTTGAAATTATTTAACTTAAAGAAACATTTTCCATTTTGAGAACAAAGCTTTCTAGACTAAGCTATAGCCTTTAAAGATATGCAATCTGAGAAGATTTTTTTTCCTCTCTAATTTTTCATAGCAGTAATGATGTGCATGGGCAGGGGGAAGAAAGAGTAATGATAAAAGAAAAAAGACACTCAATTTACCCTAAGGAATGAATTTGATTATAAAGTAATGAAATGAACATTACACCTGAGTGATTTGCAGGCAAATTTTACAGATTAGCATTATTCCATGTAAAAATGTTAAAGATTTTGTGTCTAAATCTACAATAGTTGAAAAGTGAGAGATACACTTACATGGCTGCTCTTGCAGCCTCATAAGCCTAGCAATCTTCAAATTTATGAGGAGCTGCCTGCTTTTGATTTCCTTTTTTTTTTATCCTGCTTGTGCTTGATAGTAAGAGTAGCAGAGTGCATTCCCAGGGGCAACACCCAAAGCAATAAATGAAAGTGGAAAAGGGGAAAAAAATAAGATGGACAGTTCTTGAACTAGGATTCTAGTGCTCTACAACTTGCATGCATTTCAACTGCCTTATTCCACCCTCAGCCTTCACATTATAGCTCAGCTTACCATCCCCTCCACCCACAAAGCCCATAAGATTGAACCTCTTATTTCCCTTGATAACATTTTCCTAAATTTCCCATACCACTGGTTTCTTCTTCTCTGTGATGCTTCCATCTTTGGATCTTATTCATTGAATGAATCTGGTAATCATTAAAATCATATATCTGTTGTCATAGGACCTACATAGTGTGCGGTGAGGATTGGCATGCTTCAGGCAGCTTGCTACTGAGCGAGACAAGCGAAGAGGGTATGACGGAAAAAGACATTCAACTATGTTCTACTGAAAGTGCGCGATTGTTAAGACTACAGCTCAGGGTCATTTGGAAAATTATAGAAGAGCCAGGAACAAAATTAATGTTTCCTTATTCTTTACTAGAAACCCATGCTTCCTTCTCCATATTAGCAATTTTCCATAAGCTGCCTTCTAAAACAAATGATATGTGTAATTCAAAAGTACTACAGGAACTAGCTATTTAGGGAATGACTCCATGTGAATGACTTTTTTTTCCTTGAGATACAACACAAAAAATTAAATTATACAGAGGTCATTAAACCTAGGCCTCTTCTATAAGGTTGAAATGACTTCTGTATCCACTGCTTAGAAAGACATGGTTATATGATTTCATACTTACATCAGAGAACACCCATTTGTGAATTATTTCCAGAACATTTAAGTATCTTTCAAAATAGGATAGTAATAGACCTTCTTTATAGCCATTCAGTGTTTTTTACTCTTAAGAAAAAGAAAAATTACTGATTTGATAGTGAGCTATGAGGCTACTAATTTCTAAAAGCTAAGAAGTGACTATGCAGCAATTTTGACCTTTCTCGTCATACACAGCATTTGAGAATGGTGCCAATGCTTACTTACTGGCCAAACAAAGATCTGCCTCACTACATGTTTAAAGAAAACAGTTACAAAATAGAATCCAGGATTTACACTAGACAGTCAAACTCCACTTAATATCATAAAGTAAGTTGAGTTTCATAAGGCTGATTGCCTTTTTGGTATACTGAGATGATATTTACAGTTCCCACTTCTGTAAAGAAACCTGCCTTCCCTGCTACATTATCATCATGTGCCCACATAATCTGGTAAACTCTGCTTTTGTTTAAAAGCTAAAGGTCTTTCCCTGATTTCAAGACATCTTGGTCAAAGAATACTAGTCAAAGAAAGAGCTGACCTTGTCCCTCTCAATATGCTACGCTTATACAGATTGATGCTTCTGAAATTCGTCAAAATTTATTGCCAACCTAGTTAGATCAACTTGTGTTCTGGCAGGAGAGTAAATGCATATGTGTTTTTAATTAATCCCCTGCCTAAATCAAGGGAAAAGATATTGCATTTTTCAGCAGAATTGCTCCACGCAGTGCTGACTGCACATATTTAACAATCCTTAGTCTTTTAGCTAAGAAAAACCACTGGAAAGCTTTCAAACCTCATCCAGTTTTTGCCTGGCCCTGTTTGAACTCTTCTCTACCTGGTACAGATCTGGGGCTCTTGCGCTGGCAACTCCAGGAGGAGATCAATACCTGCAGTCCTGGTAGCAGAGTCTTGTCCAATGAGGAATTTGTGTTTATGGATCATGTTCCCCTAGATATGACCCCAGTGCAAACCAGCCCTTGACATTAAACCTCATGAATAATCCCCTCCCTTCTTGTGAAAGACATCAAGCATGTGCTTAATTTTCAAGTAAATCCTTGGTAGGAAACTTGGTACGAATTAAAGCATATCAGTGAAATGGTTACCAGGCAAGTTCATTTCTCATTTTTGGCAGAATGTATACATTACTTTTTTTTTTTGTCTGGATGTGCTGTCTAGCTTTTCAGTGAACAAGTTAGTCCTATTCCTTTTTTCCTTTTTCTTCTTCCCTTTCCCATTCTTTTTGTTTGTTTGTTTGTTTTTGGTTTTCATCCTAATTATTTTCTTTTGCCAGATTTGGTCAAATTTTGGTTTCTGCAACTTCCTGATCTGTTTAGGAATCAAATGACTCTTCAAATATGAAACCTTTCAGGCCTTTTGATTTGGTGAACCACATAGGTCAGTTTTTTATTTATAATTTAAATTATTCCAGATGCTAGCACAAAAGAGAATTGCAAAGAGATCGTTTTGACATGCTCTTTAATACAACATGTGATTACAATTTATAATCAAAAGTCACCTTTCCCAGGATAGCTTGGATTTTGGAGGTCAGAGCAGGTGAGATATTTATATCTTGGTTAAGACAGTGAGAAGTGCTGGGTGCTGATTTTGCAGTGTCTTAAACTATGTAAATCTATAGATAGGAGGAGAAAGAAACACAGTCATTAAAAAAGAAAGAGTCCTATAAGGATTATTTTCCCAAGTTCCTTCATTATTGCAGAACAGATTTACAGAACAATTAAAGGAGAGAAAACTTTCCCAGACTATATGTAAGGAAAGTCTTTGAGAATAGGAAAAGTGGTCCCAAGGGTGCTTAAAATCCTCTTCTGCTAGAGAAAGGTCAGACTGAACTTTTGAAGTTATTAAACCTTCTGTCTTTGTTTTACCCTTTTACCTCTTAAAAACACTGAAAAATAATATTCTCTGTGTGTGAAACAGTCCTGTCACCTCAGTCAGCATTCACTGAGGTAAGGCACAAACCATGGACTGAAGAGACAGACCATCTCCCTGGCACTGTCCCTGTCTCTTGCACAGGATGGAACTGATACTATTGGAGAATAATAATTTTTCCTTGCAAGGTTAGCTTGCTTATGGATCAACTCCTTGAACTGGGTTACTGCCCATTTACACAGACTGATGGAAGAATACTGGGAGGGAAAACCTTGTGTTTAACAGGTTGCCCAGAGAAGTTGTGGATGCCCCATCCCTGGAAGCATTCAAGGCCAGGCCGGATGGGGCTTTGAGCAACCTGCTCTAGTGAAAGGTGTCCCTGCCCATGGCAGAGGCGTTGAAACTAGATGATTTTTAAGGTCTCTTCCAACCCAAACTATTCTATGATTCTGCATGGAAAGACAGGACAGTATGTGGCAGCAGCAGCTGGAATTTAGACTGGTTTCATTTCTGTGAAAGCAAATGCATGGCTGGAGGTGTTTCAGGACACTTCTATAGAGAGGAAAGCTTGTATTAGGTATCTCTCAACTTCTAACCTACATTTTATCAATGCAGGAGACACCGCTTAAAATGATTTTTGCAAAACTTTGACCACAACTCTTCATAGCAAATCTTTTGTCCTTCAGGGTTTTTTCCCCTCAACACAAAAACAAATACTCCTTGCAGGAAGTGAAGTTCAGTTACACAGTATAAACATACAGATTAATAGCCTAGGTGACAATGTGGTTAAGTTAGAGGCAATGCATGCCATGTGATTTTTCAGTGTATTTTTGTGCTTTGTGCTGGATTGTTTCAGAAAGCTCTTGAGCAAGGTAAGAAAGCACAGAAAAGTAGCTCCTTGGTCTTTGCCATAGACTGCACAGATAGTGGCAGAAGCTTATTTGGAGAGAGGCAGGAGTTTATTTGGACAGTGGCATACCTGAGGCCATCCACACTGTGCCACACCAAAGGTCTGGATTGTTCCTTATCTCGTTTCCAGCAGTCATTTTAAGTGAATACCTGGGAAAAAATATGTACAGGCCAAGAGTGTATGACACTTCTTTTTAACATTTTACCAGTCCCCAAGTATTTCCACTTTAGGGTGTTTCCTGCATTTGAATGTGTTCCTGTGTGTTTAGTTAAACCTAGTGGCCCTTGGGCCATGTAAAACTGCACTATTCCAGAACCCTTTGGCAAGGAGTTGCCTGAATCATTTCCCACTGTCTGTTTTCAACTCATTTCCACTCTCTGAATTTGATGCGCTTTCGTTGTAGACCTGAATGACAGTGAACACAATCAGTCCCTCTCTGGGGTTCTACAATAACCCCTAAATTTCTCTCTTTTTCATGTTGAGGTATCTTCACCTACTCAGCAGTTCCCAGTGTAGAAACCATTCCTGATCTTTGAAAGTCCTTGAGTTATCCTGCTCCAACTCTTTCATACATGTTCTGGCATTATAGGATCAGCATTAAACACAAGATTCAAAGGATAGTCAAAACACTGATTTATTCAGTGGCACTATGATATCCTCTGGCTTGTTCTCTGTTCTTTGATAGCTTTTGCTTTGCCATTTTGACCACTATTTCACATTGAGATGGTATTTTCTTGGCAGTACCAGTCCTAATCCTAAGACCTCTCTACAAAGAAGTCATCATCTACTTATTGGGCATTACTTTAGATGCAAAGCTCCAATGATATTTCCTCTTGTGCAACACTTTGTGTAAACTTTCCCAACACCGTTTTCATGTCAGTTTCTCTCCCAATCACTCTGATTTTTCTGCAGCTCTTCACATTTGAAACTTCCACTTCTTACACTGAATGCTATCATCTGTGACAACTCAGACTCAGAGTGGACAATCCAACTAAGCCAGTTTATTGAACTCAGACAGTGCTATATAAAGGGCCCAGGGTGGGACATGCAAATCAGGGGGAGAGACATGAGGGCTGGTGTTCTTCTGTCATGCAGTCACCAGTTATGTAACACCCATTGCCATAAGCAGGGTGAAACCACAACTTAGAACAAAACGGTGGGTGTACCTTCAGGCTTCAAGCACAAGTTGTACTATCAGGCTCCCCACAACTACTTCTGTGGTTTCACCCAGAGCCCCCAGTCCAACAATTATCCTATAGCTCACCTGCTTTCTAGGGTTGTTTATGAATATGTTGGCTAGCACAGGTCCCTGCATAACTTCCCGTAGTTCGGCCTCTCACTAACTTTTCTTACCAGAATTTTCTCTTATGACATGGCTGCATAATTTCCTTGAAAACTTGATAAAGGTTGGGAAATTATTGAACACGATTATATGAATACAAATAGCTTAAAAAGAAAAATAAATTGGCATTTTTAAATTTGCAGCAGTGGGAGAATGCTAGCTTTTAATGAGGTCAATACACAAATCTTTGAGTCAGATTTCCAGTTCACAGTGTTTTTTGTCTCACCAGGCGGTAATGACCTTCTGGAGTTCAAATAATTTTAAGTATTTTTAAGATTCTTGCTATGCCATAGTAATGAAACCAGAAATAAATATGATTCTCATCTGACAAAAATTTGTGTGTTCCAGTCAGATAGTATAACTCCCCTTTTAACATTATGTTTATAAACATACTGACCAGGTAGGTTTCTTAGTGTTACATCAAGGGGAAAAATATCCCTGAGTCATCCTGCTCCTGGCTGAGGAGGATCTCCTGCTTCTACTTGTTATTCTGAGGCTGACGTTGCTCTGTTGCAGGGAGACATCACAGGGTTGTGTCTTACAGCAACACTTCTTCAGGAATAGTGATTTCACAGTGATCTTTCAGAAAAGGAGGCTGCATTGTCAGAAACTTGAATATTGCCTGGATTTTTTTTTTTAATTGAAAGAGACTTACTAATTTGCACAGAAGCCAGAAGGACAGTGGTAGTACAGCACTGTAGTTTTACATGACAAACATTTAGCCCGCAGTAGTTTAAATGTCCTTCATGCTGAGCAGCATCCAAGCAGCCTGCTATGTAGCATTTTTCAGTATTTTTCAGTGGGAGCACCCAGAACATAGATGTGGGCAGGAAGGTTCTGATTTCTCATCCCTGTCACTCATTGACAGCTTCTCCTCTGATTTCTTAATGATTTTCAAACATGATGAATAGTTCTGTGCTATTCAAGTGGAACAAAAAGGCATCAGCCTTTACTACCAAGAGTACAAGATATGAAGATCTCTGAGAGTTTATGGCACTTCCATGGACTGATCCTGTGTGTTGATGTTGTTTTGGTCCTATTTTTATTTCCTTGTTTTCCTGTAAGTTTTCACATACTTTTATTAGTCTGTGATGTTTGCAATGAGGGCACATAGCTCAGGTAACAAATCCAGACTCAATGAATACCAGTTTGAATCATTTATATCAGAAAGTTGCCATACAAATTACATAATCTGAGCAGAAAGTACAGTAGGACTCCTTCACAAATTACATCATCATTCTCTTTAAATTTGTACTAGATGTAAAGCAAAGACAAAATAATTTCTAGGATACATCAAGGCTAATACAGGGAGATTAAAACACAGTCAACAAATCAAAACAGCATCTGGACTCAGCAGCTAATGGAACATTTCAGTATGGCGATATAATGCAACATAATGCAGTAATGTTAGCTGATTTCTCACAGACTGATAGTTATACATCATTAAAGCTTTTTATGCCCTGATCAGCAGCTCCAAGTGCTGCTCCTGCTTGCTGACTGGGATTAGCCATGAATAAAGTTATTTTTAGTATCTTGACTAAAGAAATGCATTTTCAGAGGATACAAAGAAAACCTAGAATAGAAAATACTAATTCTGTCATAGCCTTACCATAGCCATGCATGACAGCACAACATAGCTATTCCTTCTTCCAAAAATGTCTCTCTCGAAAGGTGAGGTACATCCTCTGGAGTAAGAATCTATCATGAAAGATTTTAAAAGCTTTGTTTCCTTGGTCTTTTGTCCTGTTATGGGTCATGTCTTGCAGCAGCAGAGTCCAAGGAACACACTGGACAACTGCTGTTCAGAAAAGTCAGATATGTGTTGCTGTATATTATCATCATTGATTTACAGTGTAGTATCATTCCAAGCACTACTTGGAGACAGCCTTAGTAGATGCTCTAGAGGTGCTATTTCCTGTTCCATGTAGATACTATGAGCAAACATCACCAAGATGGACTTGCGTCTCAATTTTTCCTCAGGAGAAGAGCTGTCTGATCAGTGTCACCTTCATCGATTTCAGATGTCACCTTCCATTTTACACGTTTATACAATGCTTCAATATTCCACACACTTTACACGTCCTTTCTTCACCCATATTTAGGGTGTTAGAAAGTTAACATTAATAGTATACTGCACCATGCCCCATGTTAAGTGATGAAGAAATTATGTCAAGAGAATTAAGAAATGTTGTTTTCTAGGATTTAATGCAATCCCATGAGTATTATCATCTGCAGAACTGCAGCTTGCAGAGATTGTAGAACTTCTGGGTTTCTTTTACATACCTACAAAGGTTAAAAGGTACCGCCTTGTAGTAATATATAAGGCTCTGATTCTCTATTAATCTTACATAAATTTGGGGTAAAAGCTGTAAAATGAAGAAGTTGAGTTTCCCTTTGCTGAAGGTCGACATTGTTAGTCTAAAGCAATGCGGTCAATAATGCTTGTTTGCAGCAAGTAAAATGAGACAACCCTAAAGAGGTGTAGTGCAGAACGTCTTTCCCAGCAAAAGTCCTTTTGTGATAGTAGTGGTACTTTACTGTCTGACAGAGTCAAGTGGGAGATATTATAAAATTAGTGTTTTTCTCCATGCAGCCCAGAAGGTGCTTTTCTAGAAAACAGAAATGAATGTCATCAGACCTCATGATAACTGCTGTTTTCCTTCAGAATTTCATATAGACTAGTTTTTCAAATGGTTCTTAAATCTCATAATGAGGAACATTGTACTGTCGTGGGATTCTCAATGTGAATAAAGCAGCCTGATTTCATGTAGAGCACAGGAAAGGAGTACAGACAAGGCAGGAGAGATAAAGGTAGAGGGTATATTACTTCCAGGCAGTACACTTTTGGGTAGTAGCATAGGTCCACAGCCTCTGTAAGAACTGCATCACACAGCCAGGTTGCAGAATGAATGCTGCCCTTCATCAGGCACACCCTCACAGGCTTGACATATACCTCTCTGTAATGGGAGTACTTAACTCTGTTAGGTGAGCATAAAGCAAAGGAAAGCTTTGCTGCTTCAGAGCCTGAATTAATTTGCTTACATACTCTAGCCACAGTGTGGTATGAAAACTTAGTATTTTGAAGAAGCTGCTCAAAAAGAAATGCAAAGATCCCATGGCACTTTTAAGAAGGATCTATGTAGATAACCTATGATAATTAATTAGAAGCATATTACCACTACTTTGAGACTATTAAGAGAAGGCTGAAAAAGATGACCACAGGGATAGAGTCATCCTTTCTTGCAAGAGATGGTTGTGCAGACTGAGATTTGTTAGGCTGGAAAGAGATGAACTGAGGGAAGCATGGTAGAAATCTGTGAAGCATGAAGGATTTGAAGAGTCCCTTTTGCCTGAAGGCTGCTGTGGTGCTGAAGGGCTACTGAGGTTCAAAGGGCAAGTGCACAAGTCAGGGGCAGCAAAGTCCAAGGAGGGTTATGTGCAGCGCAGGAAGCATCTGAGCCTCAAATGATTGGAAACTGAGAGAAGACTTGGAGAAAGCATCATATATATGATCATTGCTTCCATATATATCTTCTTTCCTCAGGGGCTCCTGTGGCCTACCAGGCAACGGCTCTCTAGTCTGATGCACAACAGTTGCTCTTACGTTATGTGACTCCCTTGGGCCTGTAACTTGTAAGCTTGCCGAGATGATCTGACATCTACCAAATGGTTTCTTAGAGCAAGAGTGCTGTGGGAAGTGAAGAACAGGAGAGGAAAGTAACAATTATATTGCTTTTAATGTTGCAGCTACAGAACATGAAATATTTAATTCTTTATTAGGCACTGTGCCTTGGACCTGTTGTTTCATGCAAAGGTCAAGGAAACAGAATTTAACCTTTTAAGTAATTGGATTCTATCCATAATAATAATTTTTGTCATCAGCATGAGTTTAAAGTGTAAGGAACAAAAAGTATTCTTGAAAATTGAGTAATTTACAGTTAAAATTGACTGTCTTCCTTTGACCATGCAAGCTTTTATTTCATGGAAGATGACAAACATGTTTGTTGGAAGTAAACATTGATATACTGAACAAAAGGTCTACAGTGATGATGCTAGATTTTGTGGGACTAATCTGAGACACCACAGAAGATCCTAATTTCCAAAATACTCTAGGCTGGCATTAAATTACTTGTTTTAATTCTGTATACCCTAAAATACTGTTTTAGTTTCATTCTTGTTTTTAATATAGGTTAATAGGCTCACTGAAGAAGAAGAAGAAGAGGATGAAGAGGACAAGGAAGAGAAAGATATGAAGAATATGAAGATATAAATTAATTTCCTTTGGGAAAGATGAATGCCAGGCTTATTTCTAGTAAATACACACACAAAAAATATACTTCCTTTTCTCATTATAAAGCACTACCAATTCATTCAGTGAGGTTGATGAACTAGAGCAATTAAGAGTATAGACATTAGCAGTCTGACCAAAAATCCCTCTACTATGCATTCAACTTCAGAATTCCAGTATCAGTGCACTGACAATGCAGTAACCAGATGTAAAATCACAAAAATGTCTTGCTTCTCAGAAGTTAGGAAATGCTTGAAGTTGGGGAAAAGCAAATCAAAAAAGAAACAACTCTTCAGGGTACACCACAGGTAAGTAGACCAGAAATGCATCAGACTATATAATTTTTGCAACAGACACAGATTAGAAAGTAGGAAAGGAGCATAAGGATCCTTTGGCTAATTGGATCCATTGCTCATTTACTTACAATTTCTGAGATATTTAAAGGGGTTGCATGTATTTAAGACTCGACTGTCTTGCTGAGGAACTGTTGCATTCAACAAGAAATTATGCCACTGAATTTTCTTTTGATGTTTTCATTAAAAGATCTAATGGAAGAGGAGAGTGAATGGGAGGGTAAGATACTCTCTGCAGAGAAGCACATTTGCTACATCTTGCTGGGAAATGAAACAATTATGTACCCAGATGTAGCAGATGTCAATCACCATCTGCCATCACAGATGAGTGAAACTCCTAGTGCTGGAAAAAAAAAAAGTAGTCTCAGTCTTAAAAACAAAAAGATAAATTTTAGGTATCAGATGGCCAGACTGTGCCTTCAAATGTGCATCTTCCAATACATAATCAGAAGGGATGCTTTTCACAAGTATGGCTGAAGAGTCCATGCATCAACAATTCCAAAGGGACAAGTAAGAGCAAAACAGGCAGTTATTCCCTACCATAANAGAAGGAGGGAGATAAGTAGCAGTACATCATGTAACATCAGCTGAAACAAGGAATTAAGAAATAAACCCCCAAACTGTAGACCACTAAAAGTACCTTCCTTGAGCTGGATCAGTACTGCTAATATTTCAGTCACCAGGGTAGCCACCAAAAGAGCATTAATTCTGTTTGTAGTTACT
>VWZD01008938.1:1667-13001 GCA_013396695.1 Sakesphorus luctuosus | reverse complement strand
CCCCCACCCCCGCTCCAACCCGTCTCCCTCTCTCTCCTCCCGTGTCCTTCTCTCCAGGATGGCGGAAGCAGAGTTGCACAAGGAAAGGCTCCAAGCCATAGCAGTAAGTCAGTTTCATTTTACTTGCTCTTTTGTCCATAGCTGTGGGTGGTGGAGGGACGGGGGTATTCCAGCACAGTGGTTGGGAAGCACCCGGAGAGCCTGGCTTTTGCGAAGTTGTGTGTGGAGTTCCCTGTTCGGTATAGGAATGGTTAAAGTCTGCTTTGTGGGATTTGGGCTCTGAGGANCTGATTGCCTGCCTGCCTGCCTGCCGCAGCTCCCTCTCACTGCGCCATGTGCCACCGTCCTTCCCTCCCCTCTGTGCTGCTCGCTAAGGACATGCTGTGGCACAGCTGTCTGCATCCTCTGCTGCAGTCAGGGAGGTTTGGATTACTGTGCACGCTACTGATGTCCAGCTCCTGTCATGACCCAGCACCCCATAGGAGGAGCAAATGAGCTGAGACGTCAACGCAAAAAATTATAGCCATGCGAGCTATCCCTTTGCTCAGCTGCTTGGAGAATGCATACATGGTTTGTGTGACAGCACCAGCACACAGAAGCAGCAATGAAATGCAGTTAGCAATACAGCTGGGAGACAGGCAGCGAGGCAGGCACTGGTCCAGTGACTAAAATGATCCTACCGTGAGCCAGCCTGTAGTGCTTCCAAAAGTGGCGGACTGCTGCACAGGAGCTCAGCTTTCTTTGCAATTACTCCAGTTCCCCCTACGGTGACTGCAGTGTGTGCTCCGTTTTGGTTTTGATTGCCTTTTGCAGAAAGAAAAATGTGAATGCACAGTGGCATGTTTAAAAGATTGATGATGGAGAAGAAAAGAAGGAGTAAATGGGGAAGAGAGGATATTGCAGGAGAAAATCAGTACTCTGCTGTAAATGTGTTTTGTCACAGTGGGAGCTTTTGCTTAGCTGATTAAGAAGTTAAGCAAAAGGATCTACTGAAGGGTGGCTTTTATTGTGGAAAAAATTGTGATATTGTTAATTTTTTAGACAATCAAACACAGACACTGCAATATCAAAATGGTGTAATTATTTGATCTACTAGTTAAACTGTCACCTCAGCTCCTTAGCTGAGCACATGCCTTCAAACAAATTCCCTTCTGAGTTGTATCCTGTCAGGGGTAAAGTCTAGGCAGGATTTAGCCCCATTTTACTTTTAACTTTTGTTTTCACATTCATTTGGAGTGAGCCATGAGCTCAGATGGTGCAGATCTCTGAGGGATGTGGGCAGTGACACCTGGTGAGGATTGGGCCTGGGTGTTTAGAATCTGACATTGTCCTGGCACACAGAAATTGCCAGCTCATCTTCTGGAATGTCACAGGCACCATGTCAAAAGGCCTGTGTTTCTGTGGGCACTACCAGTCAGACAGCCCCATACAGCCTGCCCTTGTTAGAGTGACACCCAGCTCTTCTTCCCCATGGCTGAGATGTTGATGCAGCTGTGCCAGTCCCAGACAGATGGCACGGTCCGTGCCGGGGACCGCACACCCTGGAGGTCTGAAGGGGAATAGAACATGGCAGAGCCCTCATGAGTTTGCATTCCCTTCCCTGGTTCCCCCAGTGATCAACAGATGTTATGCTTTTCTGTAGCCAGCACAGGTTACAGATTTTATTTGTAGTGTAAGAGGAATGGCTGCTGCTACTGCTGCTGCTGCTGTCGTTCCAAGCTACATTCTTGACGTCCACTATTCTGCTGATAGTTCCACGGAGATTTAAACAAATATATTGTGTGGGGGTTCTATCTAAAATACTTCCTATGAAAAAGCAAATGGTATCATTTGATATGGGGACAGAGGAAGCTATAACCATGTAATTTTCAGACAGAGGAAAGAAGATGCATATTTTTGAGCTGGGTCACAGTTTTCTGTTAGCATAGGGATTGACCTATCTCCAAATGGAAACACTAGGAATGTTCCCCCAGAGGCTAGGCTCACAACTGCCTGTGACTGGGGACTCTTTTTATGGGAGAATTGTACTGCAGCACTGCTCCATGCACTGCTGCTGTGCATAGCTCTGAAAAACTTCTGTCTCCACATTAAAAAAAAAGCTTTACATTATTGTTGTTTCTTTTGAATGCTATATAACAGATCACCAAGCAGCACCCATTTCCACATGATGTCCTTAAACCTTTCACCAAACTAGATGAAGTGCTCTTCTTCTGTGCTTTGCATTTCACACCAGTGAGGCCATTATGGATTTAAAATGATCACCGGGTGTATTGCAGCTTTTACAGTAGGTTTATGCTGGTATAAATGAAGACCTTGAGAATCTGAATCTTCATTTTTCTATACATATTTCCATTTTGGTCTCTATTTCTGGCAATAAATAAAACATAATGTAGAAATTTATGCAGTTAATTAGATCGAAAAAATTTTACTTCAGCATCAAAAATATTCAGCCTTATTTTAAGCTTTAATGTGGATCCATGAACTGACTTGTTTGCTTACCACTCTGCAGAGCAACAGGTTTTCCATATAAGCTTATTAGGTAACTTTTCTGCTTTGCTTGGACTGCTGCAAATGTTTGTCAGAATGCAGAAAAGCTTATTTCTAGTGTTAGCTTTGCTCTGTCAGAATGAGTGACATGACACAACTTAGGCATTTCTCTTCTGCCACCGGTCAGCTAAAATAAGGTCAGTCCTCAAATGCTGTTTGGCCTTTTCAGAAGAAAGAGATGGTTCAGCTTAGTGTTTCCTCTGTTTTAACAAGGTGCAGTATCTCACTAGATGAGTAGAAGCTTACTCCAGCATTCATTGATCACTCTGGTTGAATCCTAGACTTATAGAAAAAAATCCACTTGCCACTGGGTTGTTTACACACTGTTGCCTCTATGTTTGCTTCCATAATCCCCACAGCAAATGAGTTTGTAAGGAAGATGTGCAGAATAAATTTTAAGTGTGCATCACAGAATATTTAAGGTAAACAAATCCAAACATGGAAATACAAATTTTTACAGCAGAATGCTGACAGTTTTTGGAAGTTTGATTTGATTTTGTTACTCTGACTTACCACAATTTGAGTACATGCCTCTCTTGCACAAAGGCAAGTGTTAAGGGAAGAGAAAAAGAAGTAGTCTACTGTTAGGACACTAATATAAACCTTAGTAAATGTGAGTTAGCCACTTGTTTTTGTCTGCAGCAAGTACTCTGCAAGTATTCAACAGGCTTCTCTGTGCATTCGTCTTCTATCTGTAAAAAAATCTGAATAATGGACTTTGCCCCTATGTCAGGGAGCTGTTAGAGATGCATGCAACATTGAGCAGTACTTGGATGCTATGGTTTATCAGGACAAGAAATATCAAAATAGTCTTCAAAAATAGCATATGTTATTCTAAAACAAAAGTTTCAAATGTGTAAGTTTTTAAGTTGTGATTTTCAGATCTTTGTGAAGTCCCTATAATTGACTATAGCAAGACAGAGCACTGTGTAAATCTGGTTTGAGAAGTGGGGAAATATGAGATTACTACTAAAAAGCAGAACCCAGTTCTCTCTTCTAAGGAGGAAGACATAACCTCTGTGTTCTGTAGAGCACCTAGGAAGACCAGGAGTGATTCATTTTCTGATCCTTCCTGGAGCAGAGATCACATCTTCCCCCTTGGGTATCGTGTGCAAAAGATACAGATGAATTTTTCTGTCATGAGACACTGCTCCTAACATCTGCTTGGGCCTGACCCTAAATCACCACAGCATACCAGCAATGGAATGAATGGTGCCCACTCGAAATGCTGTGGGAAAACACCTTCAGGAGGCAGGGAAGAGGTTAAAAGAGGAAGTCTGAAGCCATCGTCTCTCTGATCTTGTTTCTGTACAGAATAATTCAGTGTTTGCATCTGCTCTTCTCCTGAAGAGCATTGATGGGTAAAATTTTTGCTGAAAAAAGCATTTTTTTGGCTTTAAGTTTTGGTTTTAAGTTTGGTTTTAAGCTTTTGGCTTAGAAGTTTGAAATGCTAACAGTCCTAGAAGAAACAAGCTCAGTGGGGACAGGTGAGCTCATTTATCTCATTTTGGATAAATAAGCTGCATTGCTCCACAATTTATTATAAGGCCCCTTCTCTGTGACTGCAGAGATAGTGATCTGATAAATGTTTTCTGTTCCTTATCTAGCAGTCATAAAGCTGAAAAGTGGCATTGTAGAGTCTGTATTGTTACACCTGGGGTACAAATGCACATATGATGCAGTGAACATGCATTACCCATACGTCAGGTGCATTAAAGGCAATCATTGAGGGGCAGCACTGAGGAGAAATCAAGAACTTAAGCAACAACCAGCACAGGAGCTGAAGAATGTTTTCACGTCCAAGACATGTCAAGCCTAGAGATTCAAGTGGGGAGGTACTATATTGATTCCTTAGCAGATAAAAACATCAGCAACTGTGGTCACTGCTTACCAGTACCCAGCTCAGAGAACCAGTAGCTCAGTTAAAGAAAGTAATCATTGACATACAAGTAGCCACATCAAAGATACTTCCTGTCAAAGACCATTCGTGCTTTTTCTAGGATATGATGAATTTGTTGAGCTGGATCTACCAATGTTACTCAAATGTTGTCAGGAGTATGGCAGGAAACTTATTTAAAAATTGCCCACTTCTGTATCAGTGATCTGCCTTAGATGGATTAAGGAGTGGCTTTCTGACAGGTCTCAAAAAGTTGCTGTTCGTGAGGGAAACTGCTGTTCCTTTATAGCAAAGGTAGGGGAAAGCTTATAGGAAGCAGCTTTACAGGGTTTTAATGTGTTGCCTGTTTGTACTTCAATGTAAATGAAAATTGCTGATGTGCAGGTAACATAAAGTGTGCTGGTGGAGTAAAGAGAGCAAGTTGGATTATTTGGTAAATGAGGTCTTGCATTTAAAATAGCCCTTCACACCTGCACACAACAGTGTTAAGGGAGAGCAGTATAGATTTATGCATCCAAATTTAAAGTAATACCATGCAGAACTTGGCTCTGCAGTCAGGGCAGCATTGCCTTCCACAAGGAACAAGAACTACTGTGGGTGGTGATTCAACAGGGATGAGGAGGGGATCCTTGCCCTGCATAGGAGATTAGTTTCATGACAGTTAAACCCATACCAAGTGAAGTTTTTGAGTCCCCCTAAAATGGAGGCAGGTGCATTTATATTTACGTATATCATTGCACTAATTTCTCCATAGGTCTTTGAGAATAGTAATGTCATCTTTAGGAAAGACAGTACTGGTACAGTTTCAGTACCACAGTTGGTGATAAGCTCAGTGTTCTATATTTCTGAGTTGGACACCCAACTGCCATGAGTATCATGTTCTTTGCATAGATTTCAGAAAATTTATTGACAGAAAGGTGCCAATATCTCTTCTGCCCCTCCTCTCCCCTACTATTGTCTATTACTCCACGAAATGAAAACTCATGACTAGTAGATCTTGTACCCGGCATCCTTCTACCGTAATACTTCTCTGCAACTTTTATGAGTCCTTTCAGAGAACTTCATTCATGAAAATCTGAAACTCTGGTGTTGATGATCACTTAGAAAGATGTGGCAAATTCACTTAATCAACAGTTTAGTTTGCTGTAGTGGCTTTATACACTAGTTTCCAGTGCCTTCCTTTAGGACGTAATGTTTTTGTCCTTGACATTAAGCATGAGTTCAAATCTGTCTGAGTTCAGTTGTCTTCAGACCTAAAGCCTGCAGGAAGAAGAAATAAGGCAGCAGGATATGGAAAGAATAAGCAGGCTGGGATTTTTCTGCTTGGAAAATAGGTGAGTGAGAAGAATCTGCAGAAGTCGTGAGTGTTATGGAGAGAGAGAATAAGTAAATATTACTCACATATTTTGGCACAAGAATTAGTAGGTATCTAAGGAGGTTAGCAGTTGTGGACAAAACAAACCCAAAAACACATTCTTTCTTTAATGAGTTGTTAAGCTGTAGAGCCCCACTTTCTGGGACATGGTGTGTGCTGAAGAGCACACTTGGGCTTGAGGACAAACTAGACATGCTCATAGAAGTGAAATCCATGAAGGCCTTTCTCACTAGAAGCAATGTTTAAGTAGCAAATTACGAGAGGCTGACAGAGAAGTTTAACATGTATTTGCCATGCTCCTGGTTCTGCTTTAGGCACTTTACTGGAGTGGAGCATGGGTTCGATGGCTTGATGCAGTGCAGCCATTCCATGTACTCAAGCACATTCCTGAAGTAACTAAATCTGGCAGTTGTGACACTAAAGAAAGCCCCCATTGCAATTCATCATGAAGCTTATTTGAATATTGCTGCTACAGTTTAATCCAATTTTGCATTCCCATTTTCCCCTCATAGTCTTATTTTCAATATTTATGGTTCTGATTAGTCACAACCATTTCCCTGCCATCTCATTCTTTGGTGGTCCCAACATCCAAGTACCTGAAAAAGACAAAAATCCTCCTGTAGCTGTCATCCTTCTACATTCTCAGCTAAAAGACTTGAGGGCTAGTGAGACCTTAATATATTTCCAGAATACTCTATGGTGAGGAACATCTGGTGGAATAAGGAAGAGTCTGTGTCCTGCTGCAAATATTTCCAGTGGCGGGTTCAGTATGTGTAAACTAGGGATTAGCAAAAACTAAATCTAGTGAGATCTATATCGTGAGCATGACATGAACTTGTGAGGTTCCTGTGAATCTCAGTGCCAATCAGCTGTGGGAGAAGAATTGTATTTGCATTGCTGTAAAAGTGAAGAGATCTGCACACAGATCTGCAGCACTACCTTGGACTGCAGCAATACCATGAGTCAGCTTCATGTCAGACCCTGCACAGAGAAACCTGTGCAAGCATAGTTGTATCTTGTCTTTGCTTCTGAAGCATATAAAACACTGAAAGTTCAGGCACAGTGTAAGAAATGTTATGGCTTTTGTCCATTTTAAGCCAAAAGTCAAAGAAAAATGCCTGTAATGTCTGAAAACTAAAATTACTCTCTCAAGATTTATCTGTATTTTTCCTTTAGGAATGTTTACGTGACAGCAAGCGAAACACAAATATGACGAAAAAATATTTCTGTCAAAATGTCATTGAAAAGTAGGTACAAATAGAAACCAGACACCAATTTGCCCTTGAGAAATTTCTAGACAGTTTCCAGACTTACCCAAATTCAACTGTTTAAATTTAGAATTGTTTCCACAGCACATTCCTAGCCCTTAACACTTCACCAACATCTCTTGAGCACCGACAAGAAGCTGATGTACTAGATTTTGGTTTGTGCCTTCCAAATTTTATTTTGAAAAATAAACTGAAAATAGGTGGAAAGGGTTTTGTGATTTTTTGTTGTTGTTAGGTCTCTGGTAAAAAATAAAATAATGGTGAAAGATTTATATTTTTGTAAACTATTGAACAGCTCTAGCCTGGAGTGTAACTGTAATGAGAGATGCCACATGCCATGGTATTAGTAGGGCAGATGTCCATCTGAAATCAGAGGTTAGACTTTAGGATTTGCATGCCATGATAGAAGTAATGGATAGTTGGTAGCTGGGTTGAAAGTGGGATGAGACTGTAAGGGGGTGCACAGTGATATTTAGCGTCTCCTTGAACACTCTCGCTCTTCCAGGGATCACTACTTGTACCTAACTCCTTACCCACTTTAAAAATACTGTGTAACTCTTATAGAGAATGAAGTGTATTCTTCCATCAGCGCAATTCTTGCTAAGTACCACCACCAGCAAGAAAGTTGGTCTGCTGAGTGCATTCAGGAGAGCATGTACTGGACTATACATGTGTAGTAAATTATTAACTATTATCTTACTCTCTCTTGAACAGCACATCAGCATGTGGGTGTTGAGGCACTGGTCAGGCTGAGGATGCCTTTCAGGAGCAGTACTTGGAACCAAAGTGATCCTATACCTACCTCTTGTCCTAACTTCCCTATCACAGAAAAACATTCTCTGTTGCAAATTCTAATCTGAGAAAGCCACAGGGTTGCGAGGGTTAACATCACCCAAGTCCACTGGCAATTAAATGGGTATGGCCTGTTAGCAGTTGCACACCAGACCTGTGTAGCTCTTGACACACAGATGCTTTTTGTTACCTAGCTGACTTCTAACCAGGTTAGATGCTGAGGGCATGTAAAGCTTTCTTCTGATGCTAAAGGCATGTAAAGCTTTCTTCCTCTTCACCAGAAAAAACAAATGCTCTTTGTGCACAAAAAAAAGTCCAGCAACCAATTCTGGGGAGCTCTTCTTGGAAGGAGACAGACCTGCCGTCATCTCTGAGTCGCTGCCCTTTCCAGACGATGCAGAGCTCAGGTTGTTGATTTAGGCAGTGCTTGCACTGTTTTAATTTGAGCTGCCAGCGTAATTTGTCAGAATCCACAGACAACAGCAGGGTGTGGCTCAGACTCTACAGTTTCTGTAAAAGCAATCCCTGTCAATCAGCTGGAGATTTGGGACAGGAGAGATGTGCACAGATTTAAAAAAATTACACACCTTGAAAGAAAGACCTCCTTTTACCAGCAGAGAACTAAATGAAAGGTGCTTTCCAGCGTTTTGAGGCAGGCGGTTTTCAGCTCCTCTGCTTCAGCCATGTTCCTTTGCCATGCAGAGCTGCAAGCAGCACTGCAGCAGAGGAAGTAACCTGAGCAGGTAATGGCTGAGGAGACCCTAAGAAGATGAATATTGCAGACAGAAATTTCAAGCCAGGTTGCCATGTAATTTATTGCTAGAGAAGGGAGAGCTGAGCAGCCCGTGGCTCTTGCTGCACTCACACAGCTGCAGCCTCTTTATGGAAGCAGCAGCAGGAGCAAGTGCTGAGCTGAGATTATTCAGAGCAGTGGAGATGCTAAAGGCGAGCATGTAGCTATTAACCAGCTGAGTGCCAGCATCACAATGACTGGTCTTTCCCAATGGGCTTCACAGAGGGAAAGGGTACACCAGCAGGTATACATTCCCTCCTTGCTAATCTCTCACGGAACAATTTTGTTCCTCACCATCGTTAGGTCCTTGGAAAAACTCCCTCTGACAACCATGGGTTTTTTAAGGATCCCTAGTCATCCAACTGTTTCCCGTTCAGAACATCAAGCATTTGGCTTCCAAGGTATCACTAAATTCATGATAACTGCAGCACAGGGCACTGGGTTGTCTCATAGCCTGGCTTTGGTACAAAATTACTATCTTGAATATGTTGGTCAGTTCTGGCAGCTCCATGCAAATAGTATAGTATTTGAGAGTTAATCCCTTATCTGTTTTGAATGACAACCCACATTGACGTAAAAAGTAAGGCTCAGTTGTTAGTCATGGATTTGTTCTTAATAAATATAAGCATGTGCAAGCACTTGCTGCGTGTTAGGGAAATAGACTCCAGCAGAGGGCTGATTCAGCATTTGAAGCTGCATCTTCAAGACTGTTCCTTGTTGTAGTGATAACTGCTGAATTAGTAATTTACATAAACTCATTCCAGCATCACTAAGAACTTAGTAAATTGTTCTAGTAAAGGAAGTAACTTCTAACCAGCCAGGGGAAAAAAAACTCAAAAAACTTAAGGTTTTAAAAAATAAAATAAAGAGCAGTCAACATATAATGAATGGCCAGACTTCGCCAATGAAGATTTGGGAAGGGCTCTCCCCACATGGGTGTGCCCTTCCAGCCTGCGCAGTGGATTTTTTAGGNTCTCCTTTACACCATGGGACCGCCGCCACAGTCAACATATAATACCTTTAAGAACTGTGTCCCTGTATAAGTAAGACACTGAGAAGTATCAGTTCCTTGTGCTAAATTTACAGTTTTTATTGCTGATGGTTCAAAATACACAAACTTTAGACTAAAATCCATATAAAATATCTGAAACTCATCTGTGAAATAGAGACCTGTTCATATGTCTCATGCTTTTGATTATCCACTTCCTGATTTTCAGAGAAAAAAATAATAGAATTGCAGTGGTTTACCAATATTTTTGTCCTTATCATGTGTGACATTGCTTACAATGCTGATCAAAGGGTTTGAGGAGACTGATGTGTCACAGACCTCCTCCTCTGTGAATTTCTTCACAATTCACAGGACTGAATATTCCAGAGAATTTGTTACAGAATCAATAAAGTTTACAATATAGACAACTCTTTACATTAATTATTTTCTATAGGCTTTTAAAACAATACCATAACTTGTAATTCTGAAGACAGGATGTGTTCTAAAGATTGTTCCACTGCTGAGGAGTGGGTGGAAAACCCTGCTGGAGAAAGCTGGTAAGAGTTTCTTCTTATGGCTGTGCCGCAAATCTCAGAGCACTGGGGTGAATTCCCCTCTGCATTTCAGCCCTGTCTCTTGGGACAGCACTGTACCATCCTTCCTTGCCTGAAAACTCACAGCCCCTGCAAGCAGTCCTGAAAGGCAGGTCTAGGGAAAAAACAGTGGCATTTTGGTGGTCCAAGTGCCTACAGCTACAATTTCTACTACACTTTGGTCTGTAAGATTTAAGGGCAAACCACCATCCACCATCCTTGCCTAAATGTAGAAGGAAACAAATTAGTCTTTTGTCTCCAGTAACTTGAAAACACATGTTCCTTGGTAAAATAAATCCAGTTTACACTGAAGTGGATAACATTGACCATGTGACTGTGGGCATCATAGGTGCCTGGTGGAATGGTGCTAAAGTCCAAAAAGATGAGGTGGCCCTGGTTATATACTGTCAGAGTCTGTCTGGATTATAGTGTGGTTTTAACTAAGCTCATCCATGTCCATTGAAGGCTGAAGTGGTATCAGGCTGTGCTTCCATGAGCTACTGTGGCATTGGTGAACTCACCAACATAAAGCAACACTCCAGGACTTCTGGCACGGATCAGCCTTTTGGCTGCAAGTGGCACACTGAGCTGGAGGAGGTTTCAATAAGAAAGTAGACCTGATTTCTCACTGGCATTGCTGTGTAAGTCACATCTCTGCCTAGATGAAGCTAACAGATTGTAAAAGTGGCTGGAGAACAGAAGCAAGAATATCTATACCAGCAATCAGCTGTCACAGTGGAAACCTGTACCAAAGTGTGTCCAGCCTCGTGTGACCTTTTTCCAGGTCCACATAGCATTTCATGAGTCTGGGACAGAAAATGCAGCACAGTCACTGTAACATGGGCTTTGCTGGGAGAGACTGTGAACACACAAGAAAAAAAAGAGAGCTTAAAATGGTACTGGCACATTACTAGCCTTTTTCACATGGTGTCTTCAAAACAAGTATTCTTAGCACCTAGTATTTATCACCTGCTGGATAGCAGTACTGAGGAAAAAGTGATAGTGGATAATGCTGTGAATATTATTCAGCAGTCTCATCCGTCATGGAATAGGCAATATTGACAGACAGACAGACAGACAG
>VWZD01008937.1:14526-44728 GCA_013396695.1 Sakesphorus luctuosus | reverse complement strand
ATTTTTATCCATCTTCACCGAAGCATTTTGCATTTATGTGTTTAAAAAGCAACCGTGATTTGAATCCCTTCCTTTACAGATAACATTTTTCTGAAAGAATCTCTGTTCTGGAAACTGTGTGACTGATCCATTTGGAGACCATTTTAAAGACTGTTTAGAACTTTGTCCCACATAAACCTTGTTCATACTTTCTTCCTTTGAAACCATGACATATGTAAATTCTTTGTATTTGCCTATGCTGCAGCAAATTGGTAATTTTTTACCCACACACAGGTTTTTGGGTGCATCAGAAGGGGAGTGTGATTCTTGGAGAAACTTCCAGAGGAGTACTTAGTGAAAGATGTGCTGAACTGGCACTGGTTTTAGGAGCTATAAAATCCTGAAGTCCTGTGAGTTAAGGTCATATGTTATCTGAAACAGTCTCTGTAATGCCTCTGTCTTGGAGCAAGTTACTTTTCCCACCAATCTCTGTTGCATATTATATAAATAAGAGGAGAATGGAACACTCTGAAACAAGACTGGCCACCACCTGTAAAATGTGTGTTGTAGTTTTAGAGAAGCTACTCAAGTCATAAGATAGTCATACACTTACTGTGAGTAATGGTTAGAACAACAGATAGTTCAAAAAGGAGGGATATGCTGCTGTTGTTCCTGTATTTGAACATTCAGAATACACTCTAAAGCTGATTCATACTTAGTTTATAAACCAAACAATCAGATTTAAGAGTTTGTACAAAGTTTTCTTCCAGTCTTGTAGTCTTGTCATCTTCAGTTGACGGTGATGTTTAAGTGTTGGCCAGCAACGTCTCCAGCAAATATGGGAAGGCTGACCTTTTTCTTCCTGGCGTCACTGGTTCTTCCCATGGATTTACAGGGTATCAGGCAAGGACAGGTGGTGCAGAACGTGAGTTTTAGTTTCTGTTCAAACACGTCCAATTTTTAATTTATAGCAGAAGATCTATACCTTTATGAAAGTATTTTTCTGTTACTTGTCAGTGAGTTCTAGAAGAAAATGTCAGTGAAAGGATTTTAAATTAGTTGCTGGAAAAGTCATGTTTTATTTTGGTGTGAATTTGAAGCTTAGTCACATGAGAGAGAAAACTATTCTCTTATTCAGTTGTTTGATAAATTTGATGTTACTTTTGAGGAACTTCAGTGTTGGCAACCTAAACGTACGTGCCAACACGTGCATGCAGTACAAAGTGCTCACATTGAACACACCTGGAAGTTGGAACAAGTGTGTAACAGAAAATTTGATGCCTTTTTCACTATCAAACTTTTATATATTTGAGACATTTCCAGAACTACTTACTGCAAAGCAGTGGCTCAGCTATGGCATGGATATTGACATGTGGTATCACTGAGGACTTCTAATCTATTGAGGTATTGTTGAAATCCTGTGTTATGATTGAAAAATACTGTAGTTGACCCTGTACATGGGTTAAGAACAGTGCTGGAAAGGTGAAGGTTTGGCAGTATCAGCAGCATCATGATAGAAGTCTTTGTTCCTAGTGAATATTAGAGAACTGTGTTATGTGTACTAATGAAAATGAAATGTAATCTCTGGGTTTTGTCATCAGTAACTGAACACTTTCTGAATGAAGCCATTGCAGTGAAATAACAGAATAATTTGGCAGTGATTACAGTGAAGTATATTTATAAACAGAGGTTGATGTGAACAAAATAAATGATGACACTGCTTTGAAGTAACCTCTCTTTAAACACTTTCTGTTTCAGATTTGTACNATGCAGAAACATCAACAGAAGTGGTAAGAAGATTCAGAATTGCTTTCATGGTAGAAATATATTTAAAATAGTCTCTTTTCTGAAAAACTGTTATCTTCCTGTACTTCTTCTGTCTTGAAGCGTGTATTCATTTAAATATTCTGTCAGAAGATGTAGCTGCACTTGACAGTGATATCAAAATGCCATGATTTATGGGTATCATCATATAGTAAGCTTGCTTGCTTCTTTTATGGTTTTTGTTTTGTTGTCCTGATAAAAAGGCTGTCATGTTCAGGAGATTATTGTCCTGTAAAACAAAATTTAGAAGGTTCTCATGGTTGTTCTGTCTCGTTGTGTCTCCCTTTTCACGACCAGTATGTAGTTTTTCTGGAAGATATGCCAGTCTTACAACTTTTGCAAGAGAGAGAAAGACATGCAGACAGTTTGGTGTGCTTTTCAAATAGCTTTTCAATAGACTTGGTATTTTTATGCAGGGGGATTTTACCATTCTTTTAAAACTATTATTGTCAAAGCAGAGGGGTTTCCCCCTCCGTAACCATTAGGACACTTGATGTGGTTTAAAATGCACTTAATTAAACAGGTAGCAACAGAAATATTTCAATAGCTCCTGCTGTAGTGATTGACCTTGTGAGCAGGCGAGACTGGGTTAGCAGAGTGACGTGCAGGGGGTTGTTCTCTGGTTAACTGCTTTACCATTGATTCCAAGAAAAAATGTGATGCTTGAAGTGTGTTACTGATTACTAACACATAGTGAAGAAATCAGTAGAAATAGGCTCTCTAGTCTAATCTTCTAGTTTTCTAGTGGAAGAAAATGAATTATTTCTCTCCAGGCCTGTTAAGGAACTTGGGTGATGTGGTAGGCTGTTTGTTCACCTTTTGTGGGACTTAAAGGTGTTCTGATCTTTCTTAAAAACGTAGGAAGTGAAATCCTACAGTCACCTGGACTGTAGGATTATTATTTGACTCAGAGACACGCTGCAATTTTATAATCTCTTGGAGTTTTTCTTAAGCTTTGCAACTCAAACATGGCATCAACCATTCTAAGTTCCACATTTGGATGACTCTATTTGGTTTAGTGGCTTGTTATTGCAGTTCTGATTTGCACCACTTGATGTCAGTAATATGTCCCTGGCACAGAAATGTTCATGTAACCCAGGTTTTTAAATTTGACTGTTCCTTGTTTGCAGCTGTGACTTCTACGACTCAGCACTAGTTATAAACTAGTAACTAAAGCCTAAATTTGTGAGTTCAGCAGCGGCTACTCCAATGAATCTTGAAAGAGTTGGATGTGTAAAAAACCCCAAACCCCACACTTTTTGTGCAGCAGTGTGCAACACTGCTCTATCGTTTTTCCAAACAATGATAAAGGACAATATTTTAAAAACTACATGGGTACTGTAGCCTTACTGACACAGTGAAAGGCTATAAGATCACTAAAGAGGAAAATATTATAGATTCTAAAAGTTTGTGGTTGTAGGTTTTCAATCAATTTTTTGTATTTAGGTACTGAGCTTATAATTGTTTTAGTATCTCTGTCTGTCCCAAGATATGTTTTATTTTAGATATGTATTTTTAGATCTTTCAGGGAAGTTTACAGGGATAGAGTCACTTACTGCCTTCCACCTCCACCTCTCAGTTTTTCAGAGAATAAGCCAAACAACTCTTGCTCCATTAAATTTTGCCACTTTTATATTCAGAGTGGTGCAGGTAAGAAGTTTATTTTTTGCTGATTTTTCTCATATGTTGGCATTGGTATTTACAGCAATGTTAGGTATTTGCAGACAAGAATCACAGACTGACTGAGGTTGAAAAGGACTTCTGGAGGTCACCTGAGCAGGGCCACATACAGCTGATTGTCCAGGATCATGTCCAGACAGTTCTTTAATACTTCTGAGGATAGTGACTCCACAGCCTCTCTGGGCAGCTTGTGGCATTGCTTGATGACCCTCACAATGAAAAAGTGTTTCCTGATATTCATGAGGAACCTCCTGTGTTTGAATTTGTGCCCACTGTCTGTTCCTGTCACTGCCTGGCTTCATCAGCCTTTCAGCCTCCTTTCAGGTATCCATGTACATTATAAGATCTCCCCCATGAGCCTGCCCTTCTCCAGGCTGAACTGTCCTATCTTCCTCAGCCTTTCCTTTTAGGAGAGAGGCTCCATTCCTGAAATCGTTTTTGTAGCCCTTTGCTGAACTCTCTTCAGTATGTGCATGTCTCATGTGTGGAGCTGAGACCCAGGCACAGTACTCCAGGTGTAGCCTGCCCTGTGCTGGATGAAGGCAAAGGATCACCACACTCAGCCTACTGGCAACACTCGTTCTAATGCAGCCCAGGACAACACTAGCTTTCTTTGGCTCAAGAACACACTGCTGGCTCATGGTACACCAGGGCCCCCAGGTCGTTTGCTGCAGACCTGTGTTCCTGGGCACTGGCCTCCAGTGTGCTGGTTCCTGAAGCTGATTCTCCCCAGGGTTGGACTTTCTATTTCCCCCTTCGTGGAGGTTCCCCTTGGCCCATTTCTTCAGGTTTTGAAGTCCCCCTAAATGGCAGCACAGCTCCTGGCATTCCTCCTAGTTTTGTGTAACAACAAAATTGCCATTGATCAGAGCCTCTGAACACAGCCATTGAGACAGTTTTCATTCTGCCTCACTGTCTGCTTTTTCAGCCTGTGCATCAAGCTTGTCTTTGAGAGTCCTGTGTCAGAGGTCTTACTTGAAGTCCAGGTAGACAATATCCCCTGCTCGTCAGTCATCTGATAGGCCAAGCACTTCATCACACAAAGTTTATGTAATTGGTCCCTCTGTGAAGCCATGCTGACTATTCTTGATTTTCTTGTCTTTAATGTGCCTGGAAATGGTGTCCAACAGCTGCTCCATCACCTCCCTTGGAATCAAGGCAAGCTGACCAGCCTCTAGTTCCCCAGGTCCTTCTACTTTTCTTTCTTTAAGATAGGAGTGATACTTGCTTTACTCCAGTCCTCAGGCACCTCTCCCAGTCACCATGATTGTTCAAAGTTTTTTGAGAGTAGCCTTTCCATGGCATCTGCCAGCTCCCTCAGTACTTGTTGGTGTATCCCATCACAGCCTGTGGCCTTAAGTATGTCCAATTCCCATAAGTATGCTGCAACCTAATCCCCTTCCAGCAGGGGAACGTCTTCACTGCTCTAGACTTTCCCCGTGATCTCTGGGGCCTGGAGTTCCTGAAGATCAGTTTTGCCAGTAAAGGTGGAAGCAAAGGAGGCATTCACTACTTCAGCCTCTTCTATGTCCTGTGTAAACCATGCCCCTCATCTTTTGGGCAATGGGCCTACATTTTCCCTAGTTGTGCTTTTGTTTCCTATGCACTTGTAAAAGACCTTTTTGCTGCCTTGGACATTGCTTTCCAGGTTCAATTGGATTTGGGCTTTAGCTTTCCTTGTGTTCCCTGTGATGCTCAGATAATGTTCATGTATCCCTCCAGGGTTATCTTAGGAGGATAACCTATGTATGTTTTTTTTGTATGTGAGTTTGGCCTGGAGTGTCTTGATTGTCCATGTAGGCATCCTGGCACTTTTGTCTGACTTCCTATTCATTGGGATGGAGAGCTCTTGAGCTTGGAAGGGATGATCCTTGAATATTATCAAGCTCTCTTGCAGCTCCTCTATTCTCCGGGATCTTATCCTGTGGCACTTCTCCAAGCACATATTTTAAGAGGCCGAAATATGCTTTGCTGAGGTCCAGGGTTGTGAGATTGTTTTTCATCTTCCCCCGTGCCCTCAGGATTGCAAACTGCCCTGAGGTCACTGCAACCAAGGCTGCCTATGACCCTGACATCCAGAATGAGCCCTTTCTTGTTGTTAAGTGTGAAGTCCAGCATAGCACCTCTCATCGTTGGCTCTTCCGTCACTTGAAGGAGGAATTTCCCATGAGTACACTCCACAAACCTCTCAGATTACAGTCATTCTGTGTTCCAATACAGTTTCTGGGGTGGTTGAAGACCCCCATGATGACCAGATCCTGCAATGGTGAGGCAGCTGCTCTATGGCTCTAGAGGGTGTGCCCAATTGTTCTTCCTGATAAAGTTGTCTATAGTGGACAACCACTATAATGTCACCCTTGCAAGTTCACTTTTTAATCCCAACACGTGAGACCTCCACAAGATCTTCTTTCATCCCCAGAGCTATTAATGCACTCCAGCTACACGCTGACTTAAAGGGCTAATCCCTCTTCCTGTTCATAGAGCCCCCTTCCTCTTTTGAAGTGCCAATATTTCTTCAACCACAAAACGACCAAGGGCAATGGCTAAAGCTTTGTAAGGCAGAAGCAGAGGAATCTGGTAATCAGTAGGATGGTTGTTTTTGCTGGAGTTGGAATTTCAGGTGAGTTGGATTGTTCCAAATGAAATACAGTGTTCAGTTAGAAGTCTGCCAGCATTATAAATACAAAAATTTTAGGAAACTTCATCAAATATCATCTCTTGAGTCTGGTTTCAGAGCAGAGATGCAAATTTTCTACTATTACATTGCACTGCAGCAGCTTGCTTACCTGTACAAGGCAGTAAGTAGGCTACTTGTACATGAACTGTAAGGCCTAGGTTGTTGATACTTCACTGATATAATTGAGGAGAGCTTTTCTTGCGCTAATGAAATGGACAATCTTGAGATAGTTTTAATGGTCCCCAATTCATCCTCGAAAATCACAGTAACTCTTGTGGAGGTAACAAAAATGCTCAGTTAAGGTGGTTGCCTGGCACGTAAATAGGCAAGTAGTGGTAATATAAGCACAGTTCTGAAAACTGGCAGGTATTCTGTGAGTATAATTGACTTAGGACTTTGGAGTCATCATTGAGTGTAGCATGGTGACTTCTTAATACAAATGCTCATAAATTCAAGAGAAACTTCTGACTGTTTTCCTTTCATCTGCATTGTTTGTTCTTGCATGTTCTAGTTAACAATGACTTTTAGCTGTGTCACACTTCATCAGTGATGCAGCAGTCTTTGCTGAGAATCTTGTCAGAGCTTATGCTTAACTAAATTGTTTGTGTGTAACAATACTTGAGTAAATTTTCCTAGTCAGAGTTCTTGAATGTTTAGTAGATATTTAAAATTAGGGTTGGGATACTTTGATTCCTTCCTTCTTGTTGTTCCTTGTAACTTTTTCTTAGCTGATGTTTTTCTGAGGACTGAGTCTTTTTGGGCAAATATGTGCAGTTCATAATACCTTTGCCCTATTAGCAAAGAACTTTCTTTTGCTTTGCTACTTTCAGGAGTGTGTTGTTTTTCATATGCTGGGTTTCTGCTTCCTCAGAATAGCTTAAATGAAAAAAGATTGCTTTGAAGGAGTTGCAATCTCTTGGTGTGAAACACATTCTTGAAGATTAAGCAGCTGCAATGATGTTTTTGGACTTAAGAACGATCTGCCCAATACACATCCATTCCTATATCCTTGCAGGGCAGCTGTGTGATATGCTGGCATAGTTAGGTATTTATTATATTATGCTGTGGTAAGCTGTGCCCTGTAGTGTGTCCACTTGTGTGGCTTCTGTAGTGGTGAAAAATCTGTGAAGACAAATGCTGAACCTTGAAAATAAAGAGGAAGGGGCTGTAGCAGAAAGCTTTTAAAATGCCTGGCTTTCTGCTGAGAACTGGCTACTAGAATTAAAGTAGCATTAGATGCAGCAGTCGCTGTTGAAAGCAACGGAGATTTTACAGTAAACTTATTTCAAGACTTTGTTCTCACCTCCATGAGAGTAAAACAGATGTGTTCGCTATTATATAGGTGTTCTAATGCCTGCAGTCTTTGAGATCTACTGACAACGGTTTGGGTATGTGCATGAAGAGCACTGGGTTTGTGTTCCATCCCAGCTACTGTAAAGAAAAGTGGAAGATGCTTTTCAAGCTATTTATGGAGTCATTCAAAAGAAGTCATAATTATGCCAGTTGTAATAGTAGTGTTTGTCTGCCTAGTTAACGTGTACTTTGGTTTAAAAACAAAACAAAGAAAACCAACCAACCAAAAACTCCAAACCAAAAAGAAAAAAAAAAGAAACCCAAACCAAAGAGGGACCTCAGTGTGGAGTAGTATTGAGATCAGTCCCTCTCTGCCTGAGTGGGATCGTCTCTGTTTGATTTTTAAAAAAGACTTACAGGCAGTTTCATTCTGATTTATCTGCTGGGATGAGTGTCAAGGAGGCAAATAGCATTCCTGTGTGATTTGACTGCTGTCTGTGGCAGAGTTGGCATACAAATACTATGTCTCAAGTCATTGAAAATTGAATTTTTGAATTGTAACTCTGGTTTTCATAGTATTCTGAAAATCATAAAGTAAAAGATGACTAAGTTAATGTCTGCACTTCAGTGCATTTTCTAGGGTTTGTGAATATGTTGATATCCAGGTCTTTGTTAATACCCAGAATGTTATTTTAAAGCACAAGAGCCAATGTCTAATGATTGACTCAATAATACAAGTTCTATTTTGTGTAAAAAAATACAAAGTTCAGAGGTTTTTTTCTTGCTTTGTCATTTCAGATTTGTCCAATATGTGCAGCATTACCTGGAGGGGATCCGAATCACGTAACAGATGACTTTGCAGCTCATCTTACACTGGAACACAGAGCTCCTAGAGATTTAATATCCTTTCCAAGTTGAGGCAAAGAGGCTAGACTCTTTCACCTAGTACCCATAATGACTTATGTTGATTTTTATAGTCAAAGGGTCATATTCTGGTTTTCCTGGAACTTAAGTTGCTGAAGACATTGTATGTCAAAAATAAGAAAATTCATTTGCTGGTTTAAAAGGTGTAAATGCCAGACTGTGCACAGACTGTAGGTATACTTGAGAGTGCTTTTTGCTCTAACATCAGAAATATTTAAAGAACCTTGACACAGGGGGTTTTCTAATTGCACTGTGGTTTATCTTGCCTGATCAATACTGTTGGTGTTGTTTTGTGTATCAAGATTTGTTAGCATGCCTGTATGTGTTTATGACATGAAGATGGTTTGAGCTTAGCTGGTTTTGATGAAAGATTTTTAAACTTGCTTAACTGCTTTTAACATAGTNNNNACTGCTTTTAACATAGTATTTTAATAATGTTGTTTTGTAGTGTTACTGATAATTTTTAAGTTAACTCAGAAATCCTTCAGATTTTATGGGAAATAGGAAGATATCTTTCAGTTACCTTATCAGCCAGTTATGCAGATTTATCTGTGCTTGATGGCTGAAGAACTGGACCTGTCGGGGGGGCAGGTTATATTGTTCTAGGAATATCTTTCTTTTTGAAAATTTTCTTCCACCCTAAGATTAACTGATGAAATGTATTTTTGTTTGGGCTTCTATTTAATGACATGCAGGCTGTGTAGCCATCCTTACAGTAAGTAATCTCTGAATTATTCCTTTGTATCTCATTTAAGCAAACAGACAAAAAGGCTCCATTATAATATTAGTAGCGGCTTTTTATTTAAATATTTTTAAAAAGAAAAATCTAAACTCTGGTAATTGGAGTAAAAAATGTGATTTAAGGCCTACCAAACAGAGTTCATTATGTTAACAGAATGGAAACAGCATTTAAGGAGATTTTTCCAATTCAGTTGTGATTGTGTTTGTTTGCATTTAAGTTTGTTAGTATTAGCATGGTTTAGGATCAGGACAGACAAAATGTGCCCTGTTATTACTGCACAGTAATTGCATCAGTGTAAATGAGTTTGGGTGGTGATTGGCTCTGTGAAGGAGTAACACATAATGCAAAAAACACTACAAAATTGGATAAAAACAGTTATCTCTACTTCACCTTTCTGTGTAGACAGAAGCAGAACTGTCAGCATCCACAAGGAACAGAGTGCTGAACATGGTGGCTCTGGCCATGAGAGCTTCATCCCAGGCATTCCTGAGGTCCTCAATGGCCAAGAGTCAGGCCATCCTCCTTTCTGGAGGAGTTGGAATGAGATCGATGATGTGAGAGCATCTTCCAGACCACTTTCCTGGCCTTTGGAAAGCTCTGAGATGTTGCTTTTGGTGGGTGGTGTAGTTTGAGCAGTTTTTCTTGTATCATGTTCTGCTCATTCTTCCAACTGTGAGTTGGAAGGAACCCACAAGGATCATCAAGTCCAGCTCCTGGCCCTGCAGAGGACAATCCTCAAGGGTCACACCATGTGCCCCAGAGTATCACCCAAATGCTTCTTGAACTCCGTCACTCTTGGTGCTGTGACCACTTCCCTGGGGAGCCTCTTCCAGTGCCCAAACTCCCTCTTGGTGAGTGAAGAACCTTTTTCTAACACCCAGGCTAAATCTCCCCTCACACAACTTCAGGCAATTTACTTGGGTCCTGTCACTGGTCACAAAGAGAAGCAGTGCCTGTCCTTCCTCTTCCTCTCATGAGGAAGTTGTAGACTCCAGTGAGGTCTCTCCTCAGTCTCCTCTTCTCCAGCCTGAACAGACCAAGTGACCTCATCCACTCCTCACACGGCTTCCCCTCCAGGCCCTTCACCATCTTCGTTGTCCTCCTTTGTGCGCTCTGTGATGGCTTATATAATAATATAATGGCCAATCTTTGCGAACGAAGATTTGGGCAGGGCTCTCCCCACGTGGGTGTGCCCTCCGAGCCTGCGCAGTGGATTTTTTCTAGGTGAGGCACAGCGTGTGCAGAGCTGGCCCCACCGTTTAAGTCCTAAGGTTCATTTGCCACGGCCGAGCAAGCTTGGACAGTGACACTGAGGTCCTTAGGACTATCTACAGCACCCAGTACTAACCGGGGCTGACCCTGCTGAGCATCCGAGATCTGATGGGATCGGATGGGCAGGGAGGCACTTAACTGCCGGGGGCGGTCCGTACACTGAGACTCGAACTCGCGACCTAGGAGCCGGAGTCGAGAGTACTCTCCACTACGCCACGGGACCGCCCAATGGCTTAATACCTTTCTTACATTGCAGTGCCCAAAACTGCACACAATATTCAAGGTGAGGCTGCCCCAGTGCAGAGCAGAGCAGGACAATCCCCTCCCTCGACCAGCTGTTGATGCTGTGCCTGATGCCCCCCCAGGACACAGTTGGCCCTCCTGGCTGCCAGGGCACTGATGGCTCATATTCAACTTGCCATTGACCAGGGCCCCCAGGGCCCTTGCCGGTGGCACTGCCTTCCAGCATCTCATTCCCCTGTCTCTCTGTACATCCAGGGTTGCCCCATCCCAGGTGCAGAATCTGGCATTTCTCCGTGTTGAACTTCATGTGGTTGGTGATTGCCCAGCCCTCTAATTTGTTGAGGTCTTTCTGCAGGGCCTCCCAGTTTTGTGTCATTTGCAAACTTGCTCAGTATCCCTTCTAGTCCTGTGTCCAAGTAATTTTTGAAGATGTTGAAGAGCACAGGGCCTAAGGTGGAAACCTGTGAACCCCACTAGCTGTGATTTCTTGTTACCAGTGACAGCATTGTCTTTCAGGTGTTTTTCAATACCTCCCACAACAAATGAGGCCCAATACTTCAGTGCCACTGATGTGAAACTGACAGGCCTGTAGTTTCTGGGGTCCTCCTTCCCCTCCTTGAAATGTGGGGTAATGTTTGCCAGCTTCCAATCAGCTGGGACTTCTCCAGATTCCCAAGAGCACTCCAAAACCATTGACAGAGGTTTGGCGATGACATCAGCCAGGTCTTTGAGGATTTGGGGATGAATCCCATCAGGCCCTATAAATTTGTAGGGATCCAGCTGGAGCAACAGATCCCAAATGGTTTCAGGGTTAACTAGGAGCTGATCATTCTCACAGTCATGGTCCTCCAGCTCAGGCCACTGAGACCCCCTTGGTCCATCATCCATGTTGGAGACAGAGGCAAAGAAAGTGTTAAACACCTCTGCTTTGTCTCTGTCCCTGTTTGTGAGGTGACCATCCTCAATCTGTAATGGGCTGATGATATTTCTATACTGCCTGTTGCCAGTGATGTATTTGAGAAAATTCTTTATTGTCCCCCACAGTTCTGGCCAGCTGCTACAACTCTAGTTGAGCTTTGGCTGTACAAATTTTCTCCCCCCACCAGAAAGCAGCATCTCTGAATTGCTCTCAGGTCACTTGACCTTTTTTCCACTGGGCATACACCTTCCCTTTTTTGCCTTATCTGTCCGAGAAGATCCCTGCTCAGCCAAGCCAGCCTTCTGCCTTGTCTGCCTGACTTCCAGCATTTGGGAATTGTTGCCCGTTTGTCCTTAGGAGGGGATGTTTAAAAGTGCCCAGCACTGATGGACCCCAGCACACGTTTTGCCAGGGAATTTTACTTACCAGTTCCCTGAGTAGCCTGAATTTTGCTCTCCTCATGTCCAGAGTTGATGTTTTTGCTGGCACTTTGGCTCCTGTCAACAGAGATTTTAACCTTGAACACTTTGTGGTTGCTGTGGCCAAGAGGCCACCAATCTCCACTTCACTCAGTAGATCTACTCTGTGGACAAGAAGCAGATCAAGGAGAGCATCTTTCACAGTCAGCTCCCTTAGGACCTGTTCCATAAAGTTGTCATCCATGTTTTTTATGAATCTTCGGGTCCAGGTTGTACCATCTGTGTGATGCTTCCAGTCAATTTTTGGCAAGTGGAAGTCCCCCATAAGGACAAGGGCATTTCACTTGAAGGTGTCCCTTGGCTCCTCAAAGGAATTCATTGGTGTCATTGTCCTGGTTGGGAGGTCTGTTGGAGACTCCCACAATGACTTTTACATTATTTGTTTGTCCCTTGATTCTTACCCAAAGGTTCTCAACTGTGCCATTGCCAGCTGTGAGCTCCGTACGTTCTAACCCTTCTGTTGCACAGTGTCAGCATCCACCTCTTCTGCCTTGCCTATCCCTCCTGAAGGGCCTGGAACCATCCAGCAAGGCATTCCAGTCACAGGCTCATCTCACCAAGTTCCAGTTATGCCAGTGATGTTTAGTCTCTGGGACTGAGATAAAGCCTTTAGCTCCTTTTGTTTGTTTCTCATGCTGTGTACGTTGGTGTAGAAACATTTCAGGTGTGGTACATTGTAGCCAACACCCCATGAAGCAGTTTGAGGGATCCCATTAGAGGTCTTTTCTCAAGTTTTGGCTCACCAACGTATCACTCATCACTGCTGACCCTGGTTTTGTCCCCTTGCCCCTTCCAAGCTAGTTTAAAGCTCTGCCAACAATCCCCGCTACCTCCTGTGCTAGAACTCTTTTCCCCCTCTGAGAAAGGTGCATTCCATCAGGTGTCAGTAAGACCAGGTGTTGAGCAGATCACCCCATGGTCAAAAACCTCAAGATTTTCCCGATTACACCAACCTCAGAGCCACCCATTGACCCGATGGATCTGCCTGTTCCTATCATTATTCCTTGTTACCAGAAGAACCGAGTAGTGCTCCTCATCACTCTACCAGTCATCCCAGGGCCCCAGAGTCTCTTTTGATTGTCCTTGGACTTCTCTTTGTTATTTCATCACTGCCAATTTGAACAGCCAATAGTGGATAGTAATCCAAGGGCCTTATTAAACTGGAGAGTTTTCCAGTAATGTCCCTTAGCCAAGCCCCTGGGAGACAGCAGCCTTCCCTGTGAGTTGGGTCCAATCTGCATATCAGGCCCTCTGTCTCCCTTAGAAGGGAGTCCTCTGCCTAATGAGGCTTTTTCTAAAGTGATTTGTATGTATAGCCAGACTTCGCAAACACAGATTTGGGAAGGGCTCTCCCCACGTGGGTGAGCCCTTCCAGCCTGCACAGTGGATTTTTTAGGTGAGGCACAGCGTGTGCAGAACTGGACCCACCATTTAACTCCTAAGGTCCATTTGCCATGGCCGAGCGAGCTTGGACAGTGACAGTGAAGTCCTCAGGACTAGAACCTACAGCCCTTGGTATTGCCAGGAGGTCTCTCATCGAAGTACTAACTGGGGCTGACCCTGCTGGGCTTATCTATCCATCTATCTATCTATCTGTCTATCTATCTATCTATCTATTGGTCGATCTATCTGTCTATCTATCTATCAATCATCCATCTATCAATCTACCCTGTATGTATGTATGTATGTATGTATGTATGTCTATCAATCATCCATCTATCAATCTACCCTGTATGTATGTATGTATGTATGTCTATCTATCATCCATCTATCAATCTACCCTGTATGTATGTATGTATCTGTCTATCTATCTATCTATCTATCTATCTATCTATCTATCTATCTATCATCTTTCTCCCTATCTCTCAACTATCCATTTATCATGAGATCTGACAGGATTGGGTGTCAGGGTGGCATTTAACTGCCTTAAAGTGAATTACATCCCTAGTAACTACAGAGCAGTGTACCAAAGGTCAAACTGTGGGCTTTCAACATCAGCTTAAAAACTCTGAAGGCCAGGAACTTTAAATTTTCCAAGCTACAGAGTGAAATTAACTTCCTACTGAAATGCACAAGATGTTTAATTACAGTTCAGACTTCTGCAGCATTTTCTCCCCTTAGAATCATAGATGCCACCAGATGACTATTAATTAGGGAATATTTGAGCTAGAAAAAACAATCTCTTCAAATACAGAAGGCTTCAATGTCAGTCATCCCAAAATGGATGTATTTTGGGAATACAATGCTCATGATTAAAGATAATGCATGTAGAATTTTCTGCTTCTACTCTGTTGTTTTCATGTCAAGTCTCCAAAATTGGTTAGAAGTGACTGTTCCACATTGGGCTCTACATCATACCTAGCAACAGGCAGGTCTAAAGCAAGAGAAAAGGAAGAGAAGAGCACCTTTTCATCTGAGGTCTGGCAGTGTAGGAAGTAAGAACTGTCAAAGTCAGGGAGCTGTTAGAAAGCTACTCTCTGATATACTATTATATTGCTGTTCTAAACGTCTTCCTACGAAGTTGAAGCTCTACAGAACAGCTCTCTGTGCTCTTTAACAACCTTCATGTACAAAAGGAGATGCAGAGAAGGCTCTTGGTTTGCACTTCTTCTAGAGTGAACATTTCTGTTAAGAGTTCAAGTGAACTTTTCCTGTTGGATCTGCTAGAATTCTGAGCCTTGGCCTCATCTGTCATGTATTAATTAGACATGTGTGGTTAATTTGGTTTCTTGTCTTTTTTTTTTATAAAGTTGTCCTAGAAGGCTGCATGTGTTTCTTACTGCAGACCTTGTACAGCTATTGCAAGGTGTGTCTTGTATTTCTACAGTCTGTGACCAATTCTTTAAAACCCAGTTTCTTTCTTTAGCAGGAAAACATTTGAAAATTTATTAAATACAGCTTTTCAGCATCAGCCACACATATAGTTATCATATAACTATTCAGTTTAATTATTTGTCACAAGGCAAGGTTTGCAAAGGCTTTTTGTACACTCCGCATAGCTGGTAAGACTTGAGTGCATGCATAGCTAGTATTTAAATAATGATGTTTATTTCAAAACACTGGAAAAGCTGTGGTTAGGAAAGTTACTCCACAGTCCTACGTCTGTCTGAAAATTCCCCAGATGCTGGCCTTTTCTCCCAGGTCTAGATACAAAAACCTTGTCAAACTGCATGGGGACAGTTGTCCACATAATACAGTATCTCATCTCCAGCATCATCCAGTTTTGGGACACATCTTTATGTTCTGTCCTAGGGAAAGTGTTTTCTGTGCCAGGGGAGGTTTTCCTCTTACACACTAGATGGTGTTTTACACTCGTGCATAAGTAATTGGTTTGAAAGAGGCAAATGTTTTGCAAAGTCTTTTTGTAATACCAGAAGCTCTGTCTTGCCATGAGAAGTGCAGTAATTTCTTTCAGTCTTAAGTTCTTGACCTCTATGACATCATGAGGTTCTGCATCATAACTGTGATTTGTGAAAAGTACATTGTACACTACCCTTTTAGTAGTGGATACGAGTGGTAAGTGTATTATTAGAAACATAAAAAACATGGAGATGGAGGATCTAAGCTAAAAGTCTAGTAACAGTTACTAACAGTTAAATTAAATATTAATGTTTGTGTTACCTAATTTTACACCATTGAGTTATAATACTGATTTTTAAAAGGAAGCCTTATTGGGACTATCTTGGAGAAATCAGTGTTAGCAACCTTATGACAAGAATAACTTTAAATAGTTTGTTGATTGCATCAAAATTTATACGAGAGAACCTATAAAAGGTATGACACAAAACAGAAGCATCTGATAGGGAGAAGTGGGGGAAAATAAGAAAATTAAAAGCATCGTTGTCATAATTGGAATTAGTGATATTTCTTCAGCTAAAAGAAGAAAGATGAAACAAGGGGGGGTGATGGATGTGCTGAATACTCTAGAAACCTACAATTTCCTACAGAATGAAGTGGTGAAATTTCTTGGATAAAAGCATGAAGTACAGAAGTGTGCTGGTTTAAAGGTGAACCAGCAGGAGACATGAACCTGATGCGAGAGAGATCACAAGTCAGTGTTACAATTTACTTAAAAAGATTACAATAAATACAATGATACAGAGTAAAAAATGGTTTTATCCCACAAAACCCAGATGTATAACCCAGCACCCTGGGGCATGAACAGAATGGTGCTCATTGGCCCCTGTGTTGAGCCCCACGTGGTGCCCCTCAGTACAAAGGAAATGGAAAGGAAAACCTGCTGGTGAGGATGATGGTCGCAGTCTGGTCAAGAGTGGCAGTCGCAGTCCTGTCGAGGTTCTGCTCCTCCTCTGGATCTGACAAGTGGTACCAGAAGTCCCCAAACCCCAACACTGTATATGCTCAGGTTTAGGTGGGAACGCCCAGTACCTATCCCAGGGAAGGGAGTTCCACAATGGGTGACCTAACTCTGTGAGTCATGGGGTTTTTTTGGAATCTTTGATGGTCTGGGTCATTGCAGCTGCCTATTGTGCCAGTCCCTAATGGCTCATTAGCAGACATGACCCCTCAGTCTGGGTGTGAAGGTGCTGATGCCTCCCCGGAGGGGAGGGGAGTTACCACTCATGGTGTGAAAACAAAAAAACGCTCCCCTGCCTCCCAGGGTTCTCTAACACCCAGCTGGTAGCCTGAGGGGTCAGGTGTGCCCAGGGCAGCTGCTGCAAATGATCCATTGTAACAGTTCATGACAAATTCTACGGAGGGTGTAGAATACACAGTTTCAGTTACACCTATACAGTGATAAGCTGGTCTTGGCTGCTGTAAATAGAACAAGAATTAAAAATGAGTACAGTAGTTATTATGTACTCTTGATAGGAATGGCAATAAACTTCTTTAATATCTTCAATACCAGACATAATAATTGGAGAAGGAGAATGAAGTCCCTATGTCTCAATAGTAATCTTGGCTGAACATGCATTTGTGTTGGTTCTCATATTACTGATTAGAAAAGTTTGATAAAAAAAATTACCTGATGAGTAAGTCTGACTTACACCAGAGCTTCAGTGTATCTAAGCTTTGCTTCAGAAGTTGAATCACGATTTTGTGATTGAAAAGCACTGTCCATCTGAGTATTTCACCCATCAAATGTCCCAGTCATTTAACATTCAATGCCAAACAGGTTTTTTTCTTAACTTCTTGGCTACGATGAATCCAGTGGTGTTCGGCATGTCCGTAGGATGTTCCACCCAGGCCGGGGTTTGGGAGGCCCCCGTGCTCGTAGATCAAACATGCACTTTACTACCAGTTCCCCTGGTGGGCTTTCGTCTTCTCAGAGTTCGTATTCTCCAAGCAATAGAGAAGCCATGGATCCTATAGCTGGTAAGAGCCGTAACCACAAATTTTATCCCAATGTCCTCCTTTCACAGAGGAAGTAAAATTCAAGATGCCAGTAGGTGCCCTGCTTTCTGTTGCTGTGAGGCTGCATGTGTGGGTGGGGCCCCCATTGCAAGTGTGGTTGGTGACTGCGTGCCGGTGAGCAGGGTGCCTGGCCCAGTGCTCACAGGGCCTGTGCTGGTGCTGAAGCTGCTGCTTGTAGCTTGTGCTTTGAATACCAGACCATGTAAGGCTTATTCCCAAACCTAATCTATGTATTGGCATCGATTATTTTCACAAGTGATTTTTGTCTAGCTTCAATTACCTACTTTAGCACATGTCAATTTGCCATGCAATAAAGTTGTTTATGGAGGAGAGTATCCGTGTCAAAGAGTATTATACTCAATTTGAGTATTAATGGACATTTAAAATTGGTTCAGTTTACATTCAGGCTGCTGTTTGATTGCCAGGCTTTTATTTAATATTACAGACTTTAAGATATACATCTAAATTCTTTTATAAACTTACTGTTGCAAGTATTTGAGGTCTGTTTTGGTCAAGGTTAGAAAAATTGTGAGGAGGAGGAGAAGTGTCTTATTTTCAACACCAGGATTCCCAGGAATAACTTGTTTGGCCTGAATTTATCTTTGATGGGGAAAATATATTTGTCCAAGACAGAAAAATAGAGATTGAAGACAATTCTGAAAATAATTTTGCCTGAGGGAAAATCTAAACATTTTCATGTGGTGGTCTTTGACCATGCCAGTGTAAGAGTCAGAATGTCTGCCACAAATCCACCTTGGCTTCAGATGCCAAGGAGACAATGCTTAAACTGAAGCCTCCTGCTATCTGGCTGTGACTTCTTCCAAGGGAGGTAGCAGCTAGCTGGCTTGATGAGGCATTGCCCCTGAAAGGGGAGCTCTGGTTCCACTGCCTTCCTCAATCATGGTCCCGTTTACCTGTCTGCTGCTTGCTCTGGTGCTCTGCTGGCCTGATGTGACCTGATTTAACTTATTGAAGAATGTGAAAAAGTAGCCTATCGGGAGAAGAAAATACATGAGGTCACAGGAGGGTCTCAAAATGACTCGAGTTTGTTCAAGGAGGGAGGATATTCATGAACTGCAAGACCTCATCCTTCTCTTGCAAAGGCAGCTAGTTCAGCTCAATTAATTGTGGAGTGACTGCTGAAGTTTGTTTTCAGCCTCACAAGATCTTCCCACTTGGCAGCATTAAAAGTGAGGTAAAATGGGCTTATTCTGCATATTTTCTTTTTTGGTGGAAGCTGTGTTTCTGCATTTAGAGCACTGAGCTGAGTGTCCTTGTTTCAGGAGTGTCTTGATTTCACACCTGCTTCCACAATACAGTTTAGCTATACTCTAAGCTTAAACTTACAGTGGGAATAAATATATCTACTTTGTCTGGAAATGTAACATGTCTTCCTTTTTACTGGACTAATAAATAGGAAAGACTGCAGTAATTTTTCTGCTTAAATAAAGTTTATAGCATCAGATAGGGTGGTTTTTTTACATTTTTTTCCTCCCTGTGGCATTCACTAGTATTGAAAAGTTATGTATTCTTGGTGTTGCTGTCAGTGTTGGTGAAAAGTACTTGACCACCCAGAGTTCATATTTTGCTTTCTTTCCTCAAAGAAAGCTTGCTTTAGAACAATTTTGTTAATGCAATGGAAGAAAAATTGTCATGACATACATAGTAACTTTGTAAGGTGGAGGAGAGGGGACGGGAGCAGGATTTGTTCCCTGCTTCCTCTGCACCTGCATCAACTGCAGCAAGTGGCTGAGATAAGAAGTACCATCTACACAGGGAGTAGAAGAGATCCTTCAGTAATGCACTGGGCAGTAATTTTCTGCTAATACATATTTCAAAAAATTCTTGATGGATGAAACTTGCAAGAAGTTTTCCATCCTTCTGAATTAGAAAACTTAAGAACAGAGTGGCTCACTAGGCCTTTTCTGTGCTTCCAGCAGAAATAAAAGTTCATACAGAATGCTTTTGATGTGAAGCAATGGTTCAGTGTTTTCTTAATTAATTTTTTTATTAAATCTTTGAAGCAATGGTTACAGTATTTCTGTTTGCTGCTGCACAGCTTCCCTCTGGGAAGATACAGCTTGTGTTTTCAGGGAACAATTGTTGAAAAGAACAAAATCAACCAAAGCCAAAATGAAGAAGTTTCTTACTCATTTGCTATTTTGACTTGAAATCTCAGAGTTGCTGCAGAGGACATAATTTGCCAGGCAATACCTGGAGATTGGCTCTTAATCTTCCTTACCCTCAGAGCCATTAAATGTTCACACCTTTCAAAGAGCTTCATGAGCTTTCTGAGCATTGTTTGGTTTTGATGTAGTTGGTTGGAAAAACAGGAATTGATGTACTGGAATTCAGGGTGTCTTCATTCTGTTGTGTAATGCGCACTTAAGATCTTTCATCATAGAAGCTTTCTCTTCTCTGGCAGAGCTTTTATCTCAGCTGTCGGGTGTGAGGCGTTCCGCAGGAGGACAGCTCAACTCCTCTGGCCCTTCTGCTTCTCAGTTACAGCAGCTGCAGATGCAACTGCAGTTGGAACGACAACACGCACAGGCAGCGAGACAACAACTGGAGACTGCACGCAATGCAACTAGGCGCACCAACACGATCAATGTCAACACCACTATGACACAATCCACAACAACAACCAACACATCTAACACAGAAAACAGTCAGCAGACTATCCAGAATTCCCAGTTCCTTCTTACAAGGTAACTTGTTCAGTGTATTTACTGCTTACAATTTCTGTTACCTTAGCTCTGGTAGAGCCTAGGATGATGTTAATTAACAAACTACTTACCTGGTTTAGAAATTATACTTAGACCCTAGGATTATTTTAAAGAGGATTCACGTCCTATGGAATTACAGTTCTTTTAGAACATTGTCTATTGAGCTGAAATGAAGATGTTTTCCACATTTTCCCTGCCATGCCCTCTGCAGGCATACTTTTGCTTGTTTGGTATTGTGAAAGAGTGTGGGAATTTTAACAGCTCCTGTGCCAAGAAACCTGAATTGGAATCAAATGGATTTTTATCCATGTTCAACATAATATTGCATGACATCTTTCAATCAGAAACTCATTTGACAACCTTAATCAAAATACCTGCAAGTGTCATAGATTGTGACTTTCAGAGTTGAAGTGAGCAATTTCCTTGCCCCTATCAGGGTATGCAGAATATCCTGGAAGAAGTGGTGGAATGAACATTGTGTGGTGCTTCAGTCATCCATAGGCTTTACACATGCAGCATTGTATTTTGTGGCACATGTGATCTTAGAATTTGATGCAGAAAGAAAGGAGAGTCGTAATTCCATGTCTGGGAAATGGCAACAGCCCTCCCTAAAAGATTCCTGAATAACAAGCCAACCTCATGAATAGTTTCTGATTCTCCTCCAGCTTTGGGCTTCACTTGGAATGCTGTTGCAGGAACAGGGGAGGGGTGGGTTAAATCCATTCCCCTTGCATTGCAGTGCCAGAGGTTGCCAGTGCGGAAGGGCAGGCAGGGCTGTCCTGAAGGAGCAGTGTTTGAACACATCTCATTGCCTGTTGGTGGTGTCATCAGTGCCATTGGCTTTCAGCAACTGCTTGTCTTCTCTTCCCTTGCTGCTGTACAGGTTGAATGATCCGAAGATGTCGGAAGCAGAGCGTCAGTCAATGGAAAGCGAACGGGCAGACTGCAGCCTGTTTGTTCAGGAGCTTCTACTGTCTACTTTGATGCAGGAAGAAAGTTCCTCCTCAGATGAGGATGAGCGGGGGGAGATTGCAGATTTTGGTGCTATGGGCTGTGTAGATATTATGCCTTTAGATGTTGCTTTAGAAAACCTAAATTTAAAAGAGAGTAATAAAGGAAACGAGCCTCCTCCACCTCCTCTTTGATGACATCCCACTTTGCAGACAATGTCCTCTGTGCTGTATTTGCCAATGAAAGTGGACAACAACTATCTTGGGTTTGTTTTGGTGATTGTAATTTCAGGTCTGTCACTCTTGTTACATTGTGTACATTCAAAAGAAAGAGAGAAAAGATATATATGATAATCATTTCCACTTAACTAATTTTTACTTCTAGCAGGTAAATGTAGGTTGCAGTGCAGAGCAGAAAGCTCTGTGTCCTGTACCTTGACATGCAAAAGGCTCTCCTAATACTCCACATTCAAACTGAAGAGGAAAAAAAATGAAAAATCTCTAATGAAGCTGCTGTGTGTATTTATGAATATTAATGAATAAAACTTGCTTGGATGGTTTACCTTAACTACTGCATGACGTTTTTTGCAGCGTGCATGAGTTTTAGTGACCTTGTCATTTAAAAATTTAAATACAAGGAGTAAAACTATAAAACACAAAGCTTTCCCATTATTCAAAGGTTACCTGAGGAAAAGGTTAGAGCTGATTAGCAGCTTGTGGCCACAAAGTAGCTTTTGAATAATATGTGACAGAATGACATCTTCCTGTGCTGTTCCTGCATAGAATGGAAACTCTGCAGTGGGATACATTGTCCTGACTGGGGTGTGGCATTTTGCTGTATGTGACCATTATGTTGCCCTGTCAGCAAAATGTGGAGTTAAACGTCATTTTATGCATCTGTAGGAGACACAACAGTAAGGCCACTGCTGGAAGCTACTGCAAGGGGCTTTTGTGTGCCCTAAAATCAAATGATGTTCACTTTTGTTTAAAGCTTTTCTGTGTTGTGGTTGTTAAAATTTTTTAATTGTTAAATATGTTTTATTCAGGTGTAGACAATTCATATATTCACTGTGTTTCTTAAAAAAAAAAGTTAACCTGAATCATATTGTCTTAGTTTTAAAAAACCTTTCACAGCCTCAGTCATATTTTGAGTTATTTATGTATTTGCTTTGACAGCATCAGGAAAGCTAGAGGATTTGGATTCCCAGACTGCCAGTGTATTACAATGGAATTCCTAATGCTATCTTTAGCACCTTTTATTTATTGTTTCTTTTGGTTATTTTTGCTGGTATGAAAAAGTTGAAAAAGCCTTTTAGTTGAATCATGCCACCTACATGCCTATACTGTTAACCCTACTGATTTGGAAAAAAAAAAGTATGGTGTTCTTGTGCATAGAAATTTATAACAGTCCCAAGGCAAGGACAGAAGGGGGATATTAGGGGTATGTTTGTTTGGGTTTGGCTGTTTGGTTTTCTTACCTTTTTTTTTTTTTTGGTTGTGTGGGATTTTTTGAATGTAAAGTTAGATTATAAAAACAAAAGGGCACACAGCTTCTGATGAAAATTTAAACTAGGCTTATATCATAATGGTGTCTTTTCAGATCTCTCACCTCACCCCCTCTCTCTTTCTCTGTATCCTCCCATCTCAGCAGCATTGTAGAGTAAACATACAGACTTGGACACCACTCGGTGTTCTCAGCAAAACTGTGACATGTATGCTAATCAGAAATAACAGCAGCAAAAGAAACAACCCCATAGACTGAAATTTAAGTTTCCTCCTTTTTTTTTTAAATCATCAAATCTCAACTGTTTCCACGTAGAATAGCACTAGCTTTGGGGTTTTTTTTTTAGTCTCTGCAACAGGAAATGTTTCAAGGAAAACTTTACATGTGGCCTCTGGTTATCCTGAGAGTTATCCCCAGTAGGGACTTTTTTAATGATTGTTGAGGATTTTCAAAAACTTTTCAAGCTGTAGTTTTTCAAACACATCTTCTGCACATTACAATAAGACACACGGTTCAATAAAGCATTTTCAAGACTGTTGTTCAGTTGATTTTCTTTGGTTTTGATGTATTATCCAGACAGTTCTGCTCCAGAAATTTCTGCAGCTTGCTTTAGTTCCAACTGTATATTCCAGCACAAAATCTGTTCATATAAACATCCTGAGTGAGTTACGTAAACTCATTTTGAAACCAGATGCTTTGGCCAGTGATGAAGTGTGTAATCCTAAACACCTCACAGGTAGGTGGATTCAAGATTGCGTAGACCAAGATGCATTTAAAATAAGCTTTTCTCAGTGTAGTGTTATTTTCTGTTGGTGTATGGCTGTGCTCCAGAGTTTGCTTTGCGTGACTTCCAGACTCCACTCTGATTGCTTTGATGGAGATGCAAACCAGTGTTATTCATGTCTACTTAGAGACTGAATATGTTCACCTGGGTTTAAAGGTATCCTTGGCCATCACATTAACTTGTACAACTCTTCAGTTGCTGGGGGGGGTTGAATGTTTTTAGGCTTAATAACAGTAATATAAAATGGCTACTAGGAAGGTATTTATTTGAGTAGTCTCCCAATTCCAATTTGCAGGGAAGTCTTTTTCGTTCTCAGACAGCTTTTTCAGGATAGTCTTTCTGGGCTGTTTCCAGAACACTTATTTTCAGGGTGCTTTGGACTACAGTGAAAACAGCCCTCAGCAGTGTTACAGGAGAATCCTGTAGCAGCTTTTTTTCCATGTGAGGGGGCAGAAAAAAACCCAAACCCACATCTCCATACACCACATGGAGACCACTCTTCCAGGAAAAGGAGCCTTCGTACTTGGCATTTACACAGTTATTGGAATGCAGTGAATTGTATTGTGAATGGCTGGTTAAGGTCACTTAAAGAATTACTGGCAAAAGTATCAGCAAAACAATTTTAATACAAATCCATGAAAAGTTCTGTGGCAAGGTTCGCTCTCTTAATACATGGAAAAAGCACACAAAGGAAAACTTGATCAGAGTCAACCTGGAAGGATGTACATAGAGTCTGGGGCTGAAAAAGGGTAAGGATGGAGAATGGTAAGGGTGCAAAGGGATAAGGTAGACCCTCCCACTGAGCTGTGAGGTTCAGAGTGGATTCCATTGCCAAACTTAGCTGTGGAATTGCTCAGCATTTTATGTCGAAAGGATTTGGCAGCACTTAATCACTGACTAATTTAACACTTACTGGATGATTCAATGGGAACTACTATGAGCAAAACAGTAGCTTCATTATGAATCTAAGATGGCAACATTGATGCTACATTTGCTATAGAGTATTGAAAACAATTTGCACTCACAGACACAGATATGCACATATGCACGTAGATATGTACGCGTATATATGTACAAAGGCACCTGTTGAGTTTGGTGAAATAATATTGGATATCTCTCAATGGGCAAAGGGTTGAGCCTTGAGCAGGGGGGTACCAACCCAGGTCCCAGTGTCAGTTTGCAATGATGATCCTCTAAGTTCTCAAACCTGTGGGTTGATGAGCTTTAAGAGCCATCCTGCTCCCAGAGAGGTGCTGGCACAGACACTGCTGCCCAGGGGAGCTCCAAGGGCCTCAGCTGGGACCCCTGTTCATAGGGTTATGAGAAGCCTGGCTTTAGTCATCCATCAGTTTCCATCCTGGCCTCAACCCAGGTCAGTAACCTTCCTTGAAACTCTGGTAACAATAACACTGTTTCACTTGTCTGTGATTGAGACAAAAATAGGTTCCCAGGGCTACAGCTGGAAAATGGAAGTCAGGCAGCAGAAGTTCCTGGGAACAGTCAGTGTTACTGATGAGCAGAATGGAGCTTGAGTGCCTGGGGGCAGGACATGGAACACCACAGATGGCTCCCAGGCCCAGCTGTGCCTGCACAGAGTGGGCAGAAGCACCCCCATGTCACTGGTGGGACACCAGAGCTGCGCTGTCAGCAGAGCCTGTGCCAGCCTTCATTCCAGTGCCAGCCTCTAGCAGGTAAGGCCCATGAACGAGCCTCTTCGGAGGCATGGGACAGACAGAAGGGCATGCAGCCATTCCAGTATTCTGTAAGAGTTGAAGGGACTCTTGCTGGAAAGCTTTTTGGAATATCACTATAGTCTGTAACTTGTGATGTGTCTTAATTAGAGGTCTGTGGGCTTTTTTCTGTTTGGGTCAAAGCACAAGAAAGACATCACACACACTGATGTGATAAACAGTTGAAAATGTATTTTAGCTTTCATCCATCTCAGGTTTTACTTGGGGATGTGGTGACTGCCTTTTGCAGTTCCCTGGGATTTTCAGTGGGTGGAAAGGTTGGTTGTGTTCAGGGGGAGTGGGGAGTTCCATTCTCTGCCCTTAGCTCAGGGTGGGTTTGTAAGACCGCACAGAGCTGTGCTCCCTGTTCACTTGTGGGCAGCGTAGCTTAGCACAGAAACCAAACACCCAAATGTGTGCACACCTGCAGCTGTGTCTGTTGTGAAGGAGTAAAGGGAATTCCATGCTACCAGTCAGAAGACCTGGAGGCAGAGAGGCTCCACTGACCTCTGAGGCTCTCAGAAGGCCTAAATCAGGGAAGCAGTGGATACATTGAGTATATGAAGAGTTTGCCAGTAATATCACCTCATCTTTTCCCTAACATAGCTGACCTTCACTTTTGGTCTGCCAGCTTTGCCGAAGGACACTTTGCTGTTGTGAGGTTGTTATTTCAGCTCCTAGGGAAAAGGAGTTAAGTACGCATGCCAAACACTGGTGGAAGCCCCACTCTGCAGTGCTGTGTCCTGTGCTGAAGGCAAAATGATGGTGCCCTCCCTCCTTGACAGCCCTGCAGTCCTTGCAGTCAGTCCTGTACAGCCCTTCCTCAAAGCTTTCTGCTTACTCCTGCTTGCCAAACAGAATACAAACGTGGTGGCCTCTGCTTTGTTGCATAGAGGGGCTTGAGAGAGGCTGATGGGCACAAAGATTTACTTGTAAATATTACATGTATATCATAGGTGCTCATAAGTTATTTGTGGATAAAAATGGAAAAGGAGAAGAGTAGAGGGGAACTGCACAGCTTTTGGAGTGTACTTCCACCACACAACCTTTACCACAGCAGTGGCTGTTGCCTCCTGCAACATGCAATACAACACAGGGTGGTAAAAAGGGGCCCTGCCACTGTGGGGTGCGCAGGAGAGGTACCACTGGATGCACAGTGCTGCATCCTCCCTGCTGGGCCAGCAGCTGTGGAGGGGTGAGTGAAGGTGGGGTGGGCCTCAGTTCCCCCTTACACCCTGTGGAGCATAAAGGTGGCAGACATGGCCTTGCAGGAGCTGACAGGGTGGGGAGGAGAGGCCAGACAGGGGATGCTGATGTGGGTCTGAGCACACTGTGGGGTGGGGGAACTTGGGAAGAGCAAAACATGTAAAGCAAAAAACAGGAGAAGCTGGCAGTGTGGGAAACAACAGGACAGCAGAGGGAATGATGGTCAGAGGCAGGAAGGGCTATAGGTCATGCCCAAGATGAAGAGGAGTGATTGGAGTGGGACTGAGGAAGGCAGAAGACAGAATGAATTCCCGCCAGCTACAGGTGAGGCTCTGGCAGCTCCCTGCTTCTGCTGTCCACTGCCTATGGCCCAGGAGAAAGCTGGGCACCACCTCTGCAGCTCTGCTGCCCTTCCCAGCTGGCAAACACATCACCCAGGCCTACTCTCAGCACCACAAGCTCTCCTTTTCCGGCTAAAGCAGTGCTGCAGCCCAGGGCAGACCCCACTGCAGCTGCCAGGCACTGCCACCAGTGCAACCTCCTGCCTCTGCTCTATGCCTTCCACAGAGCAGTCCCTGAAAGCCGCTGTAGGGGTCTTTGCACATCCTTCTCAACCCCAGCACCACAAGTAACACTCGTAGGCTCAGTATCTCTTGCTGGCTATTGCCTTCTCTTCCCAAAGATCAATGTTTGCCTGTGTCTGTGTCTCCTCTCCCAGATGCCAGAGCTGCTCATCAGTGCAGGAAGGAAGGACAGTTGTTTCTGTCCAAACAAGCAGCATCTTTTTCCCCTCCACCTTTAGCTACCTCTGTTGTGAAGCTTCCATTGCCAAGGGAAGATCATCTTACTTTGGCCATTGAGCCTTGGCCCTTTGAGAAGTAAACTATGCCATGCCCCTCGGCAGGCAGATGTGCTGCTTCCCAGCAAAAGTCAGGAGGTTTGTCATTTCTGATATACTGCTGCCCACCTGCCACTCACCATCCTTTGCAGAGCCCCAGGAAACGAATTTCCGTGATGCCATTTGTAGATGTAAGAATCACACAGACCAGCAGACACCAAAGATGCTCAGGTATAGGTATGCTTTGTAAAAAATACAAAAGTCAATTATTTTTTCCCCAAATGTTCTGTAGTAACTGTTTCTAAGTGCATTTAAGGCAAGGTTTGTTTTATCCATGTTATTCTCACTCCACTGGGGTCCCTGTTAATCACCGACTGGCATCATTTCACACATCAGAACAGCCCTTCACACTCAAACCAGTAACTTTTAACACAAATTACATACTAGTCTCAGTTTGGAACCAAGTACCAAATAAAGGAAAAACAAGCATTTTTATTTTATATAAGCGTTTATTTACAACTTGTTTAACAACTGTACACTCTATCACCTTTGAAGCATTAGTGTATTTGACTGGGAAAAAATATTAAACATTTTGATTCCAATTATCATTACTGAGTATTTTTTGTCTATATACAGGTATGTATATTAATACTGCTACCATGACAATCTGGTAGTTTCACAATTTGTCAATGAACTGAAATGGGAATTAATGTTTTGACACTCTAAGAATCCATTTTTTTTACAGAAAATATATCACTGGCAACTTCACAAACAGTTACTTCGATAATTGGTCAACATTTAATTCAGGACTGTCAAACAAGCTGCTATTAAGAAGGTAAGAGTTTTCTAAGCAGCACAAATGAAGTTAGTATATCAGAGACATGCTGGAGATCACCTCTGAGTTGAGAGCTCACAACCACTTCATGACAGAGATGCCAGACTAATCTAATTAAAGTAGCCAGCTCCTTGCTGAAAGTTACTGGCTCCACCTGACATCTCTCTGTTGCATTAGTAAACTCAAACAACTTTTGTCAAGCTAAACACACTTACATACAAATGTCATCAAGGCTCAAGAACAACTGATATTTAGTCTCTAATCTGCACAGACCACTTGGAGAAACGAGGTACTGCTCAGCTTCATGTGGGGACTCATGTGCAGGCGGGTGTACAATAAAAAGCATCCCCTCCCGCCCGGCACAGAGCCTGATTTTAGGGATCCTGCACCCAGCCTGGCTCGGGGCAGGGTGTGGTCCCAGCTGGAGCAGCACTTGCAAATGAAAAATATACCATGCCTTTAACACCCAACTAAAAGAAGTTTTACTAATAACACTTGCTCTGACACATAACAAGGGATCAATGGCTAGGACCTGGAAAGACACAAATCCACCAGCTCTCTGCTGGAGTTAGTCTGATGAAATGCTGTTGCCTCTGCTGCAGGAGTAGCTGACTTGTTATCACCAAACCCCAGATCCTGGCTGCAGGTCACGTCAGACTTCACTGTCCCTGGCCCTGGTGGACCAGGAAAGACATATCCCCATCTGAAGTCTTGACGGATTGCTGTCAGCCAGAGCACCTGGTAGCCACAGGCTCACCTGTCGGGGAGGGTATCCACAAGGGAAAACACCACACAGTTCTCACTGGGATCTTAATGCTTACCCCTCACTGTCCTGCCTGGTCTGCTTGCAGCCCATTCCTCTCTGCCCTTCCCTTTGCCAGGCAGCACCAACCACAGCCCCTCTGGTGGGGCACAAGGTCTGTGCTTTCTCCACATCACCTGCACAAGGCCACTGGCGCTGTGGGATCGGGATCCCTGAGGACTGAACACTGGCAGGTGTCTCGGCGCACAAGGTGCGGCTCTATCCAGAGCCCTGTTTGACAGGCCAGAGACAAGGCAGGCACTGAGTTTGTGACCAGAAGGGACTGCACAGCTAAGTGCACACAACACTTCTTCAGCCCGGAAAGCAGGGCTGGTGGTTCTGCCACTGCCTAAATAAGCAAAACCATTCCTGAAGGCAACGTGCTTATGTCGCTGCATGATTAAGATCCAGGTGAGCAAGAATGGGGTTTCTCTAGAACTGGACTTAAATCAAAACACTTCAGGTTCTTAGTATTCAGACTCAGATTTTCCAGCAAATTCTACAGCTCAAAAGCCCCTTTGCCTGTTTGTTATGTGCTAACTCCTATACAATAAACCTCTTAACTTACAACACTACAGCACTCCCTCGTCTTCTGAATCTTGCCAGTACTGGATGTCCAATACAAAACAAAGATACAGTAGTACAAATGTGCAGATATTAAGAATATTAAATAAGCAGCTTTTTAAATTAATATAGGCAGTACAAAGCATTTTGAGTTACACTGTCTACATATGGCAAATCTTAGAGCTAAACTTCATAATACAAAGAAAAGCCAAGCTAGTGCAATTGGAAATTAAATAGCTAAGACTGTGATAGGAGAAAGAAAAAAGAAAGGAAAAAACCAGTAGAGGTGAAAGATAAATGACCCAAATTATACACTGGCAAGGACAGTCTGCATAACACGAAAGTGTAGATGACTTTCATACTTATCTCCATTCATGTTCTTTCCTCAGATTGTTTTAACAATTGTACACAGATTGGAAAAAAAAAGTTTCTGAAATAACCCAATAATACAGCTCAATGTAGAGAGAAAAATACAACAGCCACAAACTACTGTGTATATACATATTAAGGAAGCAGGCAATGCCTGTGAACAAAATACCACCTTGTAGTTTGACTGGCTCGGAGATTATCAGATGAAACTTGCTTGGTTTTCTAAGGAAGATGGGATCGCCAAGCAGCAATTCATTAGTCACTTCTCCTGGTAAAACACCTCCTTCACTTTATTTATTTAAAGATTCAAAGTGGATCCTGTAAGGGTGCAGGTGCTTTGAAATTTTAACAGTAACCAAAAGGCCCTTTTAGGAACTCATTAAGACTAGATTTTTATAGTTCAGTAGATGAAAATGTTGCAGGAAGTCTGTGTGTTAATACTGTTAATCAGAATTAAATAAAGTGGACAGGCGGAAATAAGATGGA
>VWZD01008932.1:892-10971 GCA_013396695.1 Sakesphorus luctuosus | reverse complement strand
ATGAAAGGTTTTTGAAACTATAAGATTGAAGATTGAAATAGGTCTTGCTCATTGCTTCATACTATAAAGCAGCAAGAGTTTTTCTGCTCTGTTGAAAATTAATAGCTTGTTTAACCCTTTTTGGGGGATACATCATGGTTTATAAAACTGATGTCAGATTTCCTAGACCAATTTATTTTATTTCACTGAAAAATTGAGAAATATAAACAGTTTTCAAATACTTTTTTGTTTCCTTCAGTGTTTGGCCTCAGAAAGTCTTAAAAATATGTGTTGTATTTCAAAAGCCCATAAACAGATGAGAAATTAATTAGTTTTATCAGAGTACTTAATAATACATAAAACTGGACAGGTCTACAGTTTAAGAGTTCAGCCCTACTACAACAGCTACAATCATTTGAAATCCCTAACTTCATTTCAGCAGCACCAAGATTAGATCTTAAAAATTATTCAATCCATGCTGTTCAGAAAATAGAAAATCTCTGAGGGATTTGGGTCTGAGGATTTTCTGAAGATTGCAGATGCCTTTTTTACTTTGGAGTTCTGCTGAGTGTTAAGAGAAGTTGACAGATCTCAGCTGAAATCTGAGAAGAAATTAACTTCATGGAGATTCTGGAGTGTCAGTCTACCCTATTGCTTCAAAAATTCCTTGACTGATGTTTCTTGATGTTTTAGTTTAGTAATATTTATTCAGGTGTTTAAAACTGAAATGGTTTATTCACTCTAAGTATCAATTTAAGTCCAGAGTAGACATGTAATTAGTCTTAATTATGAGAATGTTATGACTGCTCGATTGAAGACAAATATGTAATCTCATGGTCAAATACCAACTCTTTTAACTACTAGAAAAGATTAACTAAACTTAAAATAAGTATGGAGAGACATGGAGAGCCATTTCCTGTCTAGAAAGAGTGAATTAAGTAGCTAGATTTTCTGTACTGTTTTTCTGGAACTTTATATTTACAGACTTAAATGTCCACATGTACTTGCATAGTTCTAGGTAACAAGCATTGCTACAATCTCTTCTAAAGACTTGGCAAAGACCATAATAAATTTTATCAAATATTTCTAATAATTTCTTCTGGTTAGTCTGTGAAAATCAACCTTTTTAGTCTACCTTGGATCTGCTACTGTAAACATGAAGCCCCTGTGAAAATACCCCATCATAATCTTCAAAATCAGGAATTTTTGAATACCAGATTTTCTTTATCAGATGTTTGTAAAAATATCCATTATTTTTTAAGAAATAATTTCTTGTTAATATGTCTGGATTCCACAAAACTCTGAGACATTTATCTATTTTCTTCTAGTTTCTAACTTATTTATTGTCTTCTTAGATTACTGTTTTTTGTTCCTCTGTTTAAACTTAAAGTTCTTCTCTGTATCTTTTCTTATACTATAGCAAGACATACTGTATTCTTCCTTCACTGAATATTATATGGTTATGAAATGCATCATTTTACTTAGGCATTTCTAAACACTTTCACATGTTTCATGAATATTCTGAGTTATAATGATAATACTTGAGAATGACATTATAATTGATAAAATGACTAAGGTTGGTGTATTATGGTTATCTTAGTTTTCTATGAAAATTAGTTTTACATGGTTATATTCTGTCAGAAACTAAGTTTGTTTTTTGTCTCTGATACCTTTATGTTCACTGTGTAACCTTTATACTCCCTTCTGCTTCTATTAGCAACAATTTTTTCTGTCTATCAGCTAGAGAATTTAATGACATGAAGCCCTAGAAATATGAGTTTGAGTAGAGAAATCTGCACTAGGATTTTCTTAGAGAGGAAAATACTTTGCAGCATAGGGAAGTTGTGTCTTGAATGCCTGGATTTTTGAAAGCATGTAAGTAAAACACATGTTAGGTTTTATAAGCAGTGGGTTTTTCTTGCGCAGGACTTTGGATTCAGTACTTCAGACTAGGAAAGGCAGAACATATTCATTTGATGCAAAGAAGGTATGTGGAATGGTCATGGGATAGTGGTAAGAGTTAAGTGGGGAAAGGAGATTATTTGCTTGTGGGTTTTGTTTGTTTTGTTGTTTTTTTTTTCCATTATGTGGCTAAAGTGTATGAAAACAAAGATTAAGATCTCCAGGAAACACTGGAATTCTCTATCCATATAACATATTGAATATTTCATTTTAGATACATTTTATGGGAACTACCCAAATATATTTGAGGTAATATATGAAGGTGAAACATATACACATATCTGAAACACCTAGAGATGAGATATTTAGTTTAACTTGGACTGAAATAAGAACTGTGGAGCATTTTGGTTCTCAAGCTTATCTCTTGTGATATGTTTAAGATGATAGCTAACTAGTAGAATGTGGAATAATTTCTTCTTTAGGTATAAAAATTGATGCATGCCTCTTGTTGCCATGTAACACCAAAACACCAAGTTTCTTTTGCAGAAAACATCTATTAAACATGATTGTTGTTTAGTAGGATATTTAGAGATGTGAATTACTAGGAGTCAAATGATCATGTTCGGTTTCTTCAGACAAAATGTTCTTATGTGCTCCCTTGAAAGTGCTGGAAAATGATCAGTTAATCTCAAACATTTTTTTTTCCCTAAATTTTATATGGTAAAGAATCATTAAACTTTACAAATAGATTTGCGGTGTATACTACATTAATTTAGATAAGGTAGGAAACTACTTGTGTCCTTTTTTCCTTCCATGAGACTTGCAATTTTTTGCTCTGTTCATGTCATCTGCAGTTGTTCAAATGGACTGTTCATGAGGTAATAAGCTTGCTATTCAAAATGCCTGCCACATCTGTACTGATAACGCAGACCTCTCACTGAAAGAAGTCTGTCGGTATCTGAAGAATAGAATCTTCTACATGCTCAGTAATTAACTGAGTGACTAGGTTTACATCCTTAATACTGGCAGAAGCCCTTATTTGCTATGCCTTCAAAACCTAGTATTAACATAATTTTGCTGCACATTCAGCTGACACTTTCATATGTCATCATGATTATTAGATTACTAGAGGGTGATTTTTTTATTATTATTTTAATACTAGCTCAGCTGCTTTTGTTAATTTACGTGGTTACAGAAAGTGAGGTGAAGGCTGCAAATGTTAGCACCCAACAACATGTACGTATGTATGGCCAATCTTCGCAAATGAAGATTTGGGATGGGCTCTCCCCATGTGGGTGTGCCCTTCCAGCCTGCGCAGTGGATTTTTTAGGTGAGGCACAGTGTGCACAGAACTGGCCCCACCATTTCAGTCCTAAGGTCCATCTGCCACGGCCAAGCGAGCTTGGACAGTGACAGGCAAGTCCTTGGGACTGTCACAGCACCTGGTACTGACCGGGGCTGACCCTGCTTGGCATCCAAGATCTGAAAATCATACTAAATCTGATTCATTTTGATTTTTAAAATATACATTTTGTTGGATTGTTCAATTCTAAGACAGAATGCATCAGACTTGAATTTCAGAACTGTCAGAAACTATTTTATTTGTGAACTTTTTCTCTTGGCTTTGCAGCTTGTCTTTGCATTGTCTCATGTCAACAGATCTGACCTGACTCTTGGCAGAAATGATTGTATGAGAAAAAAAACAAGCCTTTAGCTAAGAAATTGGGTCCTCATTGTGAAAAGGGAACTTGACTGTTCCAGACCCATAAATAAATATAGACTTTATTTGTCTGTGTTTAAATTAAAAAAAAAAAAATAATTCCAGGCAAAAAATTTCATTGAAACAATGACATTGGGATTTGCACAGAGAACTTACAGGAAAACATTGTACACAAAGAAATCTGAGTATAATGTAAGTCTAATGAAATCTGCTCTAAAATTCAGCATATTTCTCAGGGCAGTCAGAAGCTGTCTTTGATTTCATTGATGCCACAGTAACGGCTTAGCTCTCAGATTTAATGAATTTTCTGATTTCACTGAGAGTATCAAGAAAATGTGTGCATCAGAGTGGTGGTCAGAATCCTTAGATAACTCAAACTTGTGACTTTCCCTGTCCTTGCAGAACCAAGCTTTTAATATCCAGAATGGATTTTGCCTTAAAATGTAAGAGGCAGAATCAGAGGTTTGTCAGCTAGGCAGTTTTTGTATTGTAGCTAAAAGCAGGACAAAAGCTTTCTAATAAACACAAACCACTGCCATTTTCCAAAGTCCAGAAGTCAAACCACATTTCCATTGGTTTAACCTGTTTTTTTAAGGTAATGGGAGTCTCCTGTAAACAAGTCCATCAGAAATAGTGTGGCTCACAGGACCAGAACATTGATCTCTGTACTCAGTGCTAGTGAGGCTACATCTTCCAACATGTTCCATTTTAAAGCCTTCACTAAAGTAAAGACATTGAGGTGCTGGCACAGGTCTAGGAATGGCTTTAGCTGCTCCAGAGAATGTTTAGATTGGGTACTAGGAAAATTTCTTCACAGAAAATGTTTTCAAGCACTGGAACAGGCTGCCCAGGGAAATGATTGAGTCACCATCCCTGTTGGATGTGGCGTTTTGGGGGCATGGTTTAGTGGTGGACATACGCAGTCAGAAGTTAATGACTGAACTTGTTGATCTTACAGAACGCAATAATTTTTTTTTCTACAGTAGTATAGTTATTTTTATTTAGAAAGGAAGGAAAAAGAGAAAAAAATTAGCTACAAGGAATAGATATGATGATTATTTCAATACATTTTCAGCTGATCATGACTGAATTTGTTGAGCTGCTGCCAATTGGTATTCTCTGAAGAAAACTGCTTAGTAGCAAAGAGGGGGTTGTGTCAGTATTGGTATTTATTGCATTCTTTAGCTCTTGTATATTCCAGTATAAATATTTATGACTTTCCTGTTGACTGAGTTTAGTTTAGCACAGATTTGTGCTAGGACTAAGAGGCCAGTGATTCCTGCCTAGTTTGTTTGGTTGTTTTTTTTTTCCTTGGGAAGTTTCAAAGATGTCACCATTAATCACAAGTGTATTTTCAACAGGAACAGTAGTGCTGCAAATTAAACATAAAACATATAGTCTTCATTACCTTCTGTTCTTGTTTAAAGGGAAATGGGCAAGAAAAATGAAAACACCTCAAACAGAGATTGTGAGTCAGAGTTACAATTTAATAAAAAAAAAAAAAGAAAAACAAACAAACATAATTACAATGATGCAGGAAAAATTGGTTTTAACTCACAAAACCTAGACGTATAAGCCAGCAGGTCGGGGCATGAACAGAATGATGTTCATTATTTCTGTGCTGAGTGTCACATTGTCTCCCCAAGTCCAAAGTAAAAGGAAAGGAAAAACCTGTTGGAGAGGATGATGATTGCAGTCTGGCCAAGTGGCAGGCACAGTGCTGTCCAAGTACTGGTCCTCCTCTGGATCCAACGAGTGGTACCAGAAGTTCTGCGGCCCCAAGGTTCTGTATGTTTATGTTCAGATGGGAATGCCCAGTATGTTTNATGTTTATGTTCAGATGGGAATGCCCAGTATGTTTCCTGGGGCCAGAAGTTTCACAATGGGTCATTTACTCTCTGAGTCATGGGATATTTTTGGAATCCTTCATGGCCCATTAGCAGACATGACCACTCAGACTGGGTGTGAAGGCGCTAATGCCTCCCCAGAGGGGAGTTATCACACTGTAGTCATTGGTGTGATGACCCTGTCTCACAGGGGTTTTTAACACTCAGCTTGTAGCCTGAGAGGTCAAATGTTCCCTGGGCAGCTGCTGCAAATGGTACATTATGTACAGTTTGTTAGGAATGGCATAGAGGGTGTAGAATACAAAGGTTTTGTTACACCCACACAGTGATAAGCTGGTCCCGGCCACTCTAACTAGGACATATTCTTAAATGCTTTATGGAGGAAGACTGACACTAGTAATGTAGGCTTAGAAAAGGTTACAATGTGAAAATGAAAAAAATTGGCATAACCTCTGAATCTGGTGGTTTTTTCATTCAATGGCAGAAATTATTTTATTTTAAGGACAACATATAAATGTATAAATCCATTGGCAGCTATGTCTCTGCTTTGCAAATTACACAAGTATTCCTGATAATTGCATTATTTACTTAGAATCTCAGACAGATGGAGGTATGAAATTCATGGTCAGGAAAACATTGAGTTTGTTCACTTCATGAAGTTCAACATCAGTCATTTAATTTTTGATCCCTTATTTTTCTAAGTTATTGCTAACAGATCTGATTTGCAGGTAAAGACCACTTGGAAGAGACCTGGAGTAAAGCCCAAGGGAAAGACAGGAGACTATAGGAGAAAGTACCAAATGTGACTTACTCATGGTCTTTCAGAGAATTCACAACCTGCCTTCAGTGGATTAAAAGTAGACACTGTTTACCATACATCCTTAAAAAAATCTTTTGCGTTTTCTTCTGTTTGCTGTTAAGTTTAAAACATCTTTATGTTCTAACAGTCACAATTTCAGAGGCATTACCTTGTTTTAGGAGTGTAGGCTGACCTCTTCTAGATAAACATTCCACAATGATACAAATGTAAGGCTCATATAATCAGTTATGGTGGAAAGGTGGCATGACTTCACATACATCAGCTGAAGAATGTGAACAGTAGTCTTATTATCCATCAACCATAATGAATAGTATTATGGAATATTATAGGATTTATGTAAAACATGAAACATCTGAAGGTTAGGTTTAAAGAGAGCTGGTGTTCAGAAACAAAGAACATGGTTTACTCAGGTTCTTGCCTAAATACACGCTGATTTAGTAGTGTCAAATTAAGTCTGCAGTTTGCTTTTCATGTTTTTAATTTTTTTGTTACTGAACTCTTGGATGTGACTGTAAGTCCAAAAAAAAATTCTTGGAAATGGTACAGACTTAAGAACTATGACTAGAAGCTGAGGAAAACATGTGACAGCTGCTTCCTAAAGTTTATCCCTAGATCATAAGTGAACAGGATTTGGCTAGTTGTGCAAATATTGCAGAGGGGCAAATGTTTAACATAAAGTTAATTCCTTACAAAATACATTGGCTGACTTTTTTTTTTCTTAATAAAGCATTATGAATAATCTTGAGTTATCCAAATGAATTTTTGTTTCTTGGAGTAGAAAGAGTGTTTGTCATGGCTTTGTTAGTTTTTGTTGTTGGTTTTTTTTTTTTATTTCTCATGTTAGGCAATTTACATTTTATGAAATACAATAGACAAATGTTCAGGAATACAAATAAAAAAAAATGGACATTTTCTTGACCTTGAAAGGCAATGCACATTCAAACCTGGACTCAATAGCCAGTCCAGGTCTTAGGAAGTTATTTTAGTGAACTCTTTCACAAAGCACCACTGAGTCAATCCAGGAAAAGAAAACACAAAATTTCGATCTTTTCTCTCAAGTCACATGGCCTAGAAATTCTCAGGAGTAAAAAAATCCATGCTAAACCACTATGATTGGAGGAGGAGGAGGAGGAGGAGGAAATCTACTGGCCAGGTGTAAACTATACTGAATTTCACTTGACAGTGTAGAGATTTCTCTTTATTTATGGTTCCTAAAACTTCTTCAGATACCATTTTTCTGTTGATGAATTTTAAAACTTCTGTTTTCCAAAGAATTTTGAACTTTGGACAAAATAGTTTACTTCCATGTTCATGTCAGTTTGAAAGAAGTAACCCATGACAAATTCTACTGAAATAAACTTAATTTTATGATTCACCCAAGTAGATGAGTCTGAATAGAAAATTCTAGCAATTGGGAAACAAGATTGTTAGATAAATACAGGTAATATAGACATTGACTTAGGTTGTATACTGCTGACCTATAATTATACTGTAATCAATCATTAATTATTTCATTGTGAATATTCCATCTGTGCTGATACCAGTCTCAAAATCCAAACTTAAATAATGAAAGTAATTTTAAAGAGTAACGCTTACTAGATATAGTTAAAAATGTCATAAAATCACTAATGCTATATGAGATAGGGCCTTCAAACCCTCAAGTAAATCAGTGCTCCTGCATAACATGGTGTGATCTGCAAACTCACTAAAGGTGCACTCAATGCCCTCATCCAGATTTTCAGTAAAGAAATTAAACAGAACAGGCCTTGGTCCTGAGCCCTGGAGACCAGTACTTATGGCAATGTGCCAACTGGATTTAACTCCATTCACCACCAGTTTTTGGTCTAGTAAAAATCAGCCATGTTTTGACGCAGTGAAGATTACAAATTTCCAAAGAGAACTCATTAACTTTATTTTTTCCCCACAGATAAACCCCTATTTCCATTAGAATAAAGTAATACTGTATTTTCAAGAGTGATCTAAGTATGGTCCTCCGTGAATAAGCACTTGGTACAGAATATGTTGGTTGTGAATAATTCTACTGTAATATAACTAAAAGGTCATTCAAAATGCTTAATTAATGTTAGACTAAAGTCATTAATATTTTGAACAGTTACATTACACTACTTAATGAAAAAAACAGTATCAAGTAGGAAATTGATACAGAAATGAGTGGCAACATGTTTTTAATCAGAGTTTCTTTTAAAAATGTTATTTGAGCAGATGTTTTCAGTTGATCTATAATTCTGAATTATTTGTGTGGTTCAAAACAATAAAGGCTTTATTTAGGCTCTCTAGGATATTTTGGTGGCTATGATTTTATGACTTCATAATGGATTCTAATCTGGATGGAACATTTATCTATTTCACTTAAATGCACATCCACTATGGATGCTTCTGAGTTAAATACAGTATCAAATATTATATGACTCTGGAAGAAACTCTCTCTGATATCCCTTTTGTAGGTATTCTAGAGACGGGACTCAGAGCTATACTTAATTAGCAAGATATTTAGTTTTTTAGGGAGCAGAGGTCTTACTAACCTATCAGTGTATGTGGTCACAGATATATACAGTGTTGGACTCAGTTCAGATACAATCAGACTTCAAAACAGCAGGAAAATAATTGCAGGTCAAAAGGCTGGTCTAGTGGGTGCTGTAGTTGTTATCCACGTTTTTGCTGCTGTTAATTTCCTAAGGATATAGGTTGTTTCCTGTAGGTTTGAAGTTTTGCTTTCTACCGCAAACAGATTCTGAGCAGAGTGAAGACATATTAAAGACCCTGGCTGGCATTTGCAATAAACCTCAAATTCTACTTTCTTTTTTCCCTGATCACAGATTTAAGTTATTTTGTAAAATTGAAGAAGTACAAAAATGTTTATGTTTAAAAGCTGCAAAATCATAATTGTTTTTCATAGCTTGAATATATTAGCTTCACAACCAATTTTAATAGATTTAATTAAGCTCAAAGAATAAGATAGTGAATCTTTAAATGCTCCAGTTAACTATAAAATGTCATAATCTTTCTTTCACTCTCCCACACCATTTTTAATTATTCCCCTTGAATTATTATTTGCTGTAATTAATTATTTTCTTGCAGACGTGCCACTGTGGGAAGCAGGGGGAAATATATGGCTATTATACATGATTACAGTTCATCTCATAACTAATTTCTGAAGACATACAACTGAATGTAGTATAAAAGTGTTGCTTCTAATAGGCCTATTTTAGCCCCATAGGAAGTGGAGACCACTGAAGTTTATGACATGTTCATTTTAAGAAGCAATTCAGGATTTAAAACTTCTTTGCCTTTGTCACCTTCCCATCATCAAATTCCAAAATATTCTGTTAAATGCTTGCCTTAAAAAAATGAAAATGACAGAGCTGAACTCAGTACCTTAGGCTTGTCTGAACATTTATTAGTATATCTCTTAGGTGTTTTTTTAGTTAAAAATAATTATTTTTTGCAATGTTTATTCTGTACTTAAATTTAGCATGTAAACTTAGAATTTAGCCATTCACACACAATAATTAAGGACAAAGACACACGATGAGTACTCTGTAAATTGTGGAGTTGAGCAAATTCTATAGTTTAACTAATTTTTGAAAAAGAGACTTGCAGAATAAATAGCTCCTTTTGCTTATTATTTATTTTTTGGCTACTAAGACATTCCATTTACCAGAGTTTTCACTTCAATAAACACAGTTGCAAAGGGTTTTGTTATGGGGTTTTATTTTAAAACCTGTATCACATCAGTTACAATGATGTACCTGTTACAATTCAGCATATATGAATATATATAGTCTTCTTT
>VWZD01008921.1:368-12753 GCA_013396695.1 Sakesphorus luctuosus | reverse complement strand
TCTATGATTCTATAATTCTAAGCTTCCATTCATAGAGATATAAGTGGCATCAATCTACAAATGTCATCATATGCAGACATGGGCTGAAACCATGTTTCTTTTGGGCGGTATGTTTGGATTGTGTTCTTGGTTTGGTTTAATTATTTGTTTGTAGGTTTTATTTATTTTTGCTACTCGTGGCTAAATTTCACCTTGTATATGCTGGAAAACTTTTCCACACCACTTCTAATTATTGCTTAGACACATGAATAGAGCCTATGGATTGTCTAATTCACACTTTATGCCACAGTGTGCAGTTTGGGTTTGGGCATGGGTGCAGATTCGTTAGTTCAGTTTTACTCGTTAGTGCTACAGGGTCAAGAAGATAGTCAGTCCCTGCCCTTGTGAATATTAGACCTTTGAGACAGAAAGTGAATGACAGGTAAATAATGCATACATGCAAAGTCAGGTGTGACAAACCCCATGGAAATACATTTATAACTGTGATATGACAAGGAAATTCAAGTTCTTTCTGTAGTTCTAGTTGTAGTGTGGCTTGCATGTACAAGGGCTATGTATGCAAAGATTGTGGGCATACCAGGAGTGCTTCATGGGAATTTCCCAGCTTATCTCTGTGCATATGACAGAGTGGACTCATTTTGACAGATTGCTTCACTGAATTTCTAGCTTGCTTTGTCTGAAAGCAACCGCGGAGTTGACACTCAATCTCCCGAAGTTCTGGATTCCATGCGGTGCCAGGCCCTATCCTTGGCAGCCGCGGTGGGGCTGAGCCCAGTAAATAGGTGCTATGTGCCCTTTCAAGTGTGTCAATTGACACCCTTGGTGAGCATGATGAGTAGTTCTGAGGGCTCCTCTAGGCAAAGCAGTTCCTATAGCAGGGAAACAAGTTGACCAAAATTTTAATAGATAAGAGAATTTGAATAACTGAATTTTGAATAATCAGTAGAAACTGTTCCAGTAGGAATCTTCTGTGCTCAGCTGAAACAGAATATGTTTTGCAGGTACTTTAAATTAGCCCATGGCAATGTATCATGCACTTCCTGGAGTAGTTACCCTGCTAACTGGATTACAGCAGGACACTTAATAATCCTAGTAGGATTACTAGGGCTGTAAGAATTTATCTCAGTCTGATTCAATGAAGATGACACTGCAATGCTTGCAATGGGGAGTCATTCATCATTTGCGTAGTGACCATCAGCCCCATTTGAGACATTTAGTTCCCCGTGTAAGCATTACCCTATCAATGCAAAAGTTACAAGAGGTTTGGTTTTTTTTCACTAGCATTCTGTCTGTGAATATTTGTACAGGCCAGCGAGTCTTTTTGCTGGAACAAAATCTGATATAAACCATTGTAAATTATTTCTATTTAGTTAAAAGTGAGGTGGTAATCTGACAAGTTTTGAATATTTCAGTGGTTTTTGTATCTTTGTTTGTTCCTGTTACAATCCAAACAATTATACTTACCTACTTCTTGAAATGCTTTTTGATGTAAGCAAATACGAATGTTCTGCCAGTGCAGTACAAATTTGTGTATGGTATAGATCTTCAAGCTATAGTAGCACAAAGAAATGTTTTCCTTATGATAAAGTATTTCTAAAGGACAAAAAAGAGTACAATCTTGGATCAGAAATCTGAAGAACCTCAACAGTTCTGGAAGTATTTAGATGTCTGTCTACAAGGAAAAGTTATAACATCAAACTTTGTCTGCTGTGTGATTACTGCTTTCATAACACACTTAATAGTGTTTCTGGAGCTTGGAACTCCATGAGGATGTTGATTAAGTAGGACCTTCTTTCAGCCAGGTGGAATTCTCAGTGACTGGGGAATGAAAAGGCAGTCAGAAAAAACTCTGAGCTTACATTCCTTACATTTAATGATAAATCACTCATTACTATAGGGATCCAAGGTGATTTAGAAACTGTGAATATACAGTCTATAGTGTGGGTCCCTGCAGATACACTCATTACACAGGCAACAAAGATTCACTAACTGTAAAAATCTGCAACCAGCACAAGTTATAAGGCTGGCACCATCACAGTGAGGTGAAACATTTTTATACAGAACTGTAACTCTACCTACAGTCCAAGTTACCTAGATTTGAAAAACAGCAGCCGTGGTGAGAGATTTAACAGTGAAATCTTTGTAAGACCATCCTAACTGTCAACAAATGGTCCTAACTTTCATTATTTTTTTTTAATCCATCACCCAGTCACACTGTCAGTTCAGCAGGCTTATATTTCTAGAATAACAGAGCTAAGCATTTTGTCATAATGCACCTCCAGCATCAGAGTCTCCTTAATAACACAAGAAAGCTGATAGGAGGAAGAGGATTGGGGTGCATTCTATCCTGAGTACCTTTAATTTAGTATACTAGTAGTAGAAGTCCCATTCATCTAGTAAAGATAACAAGGCCTATCGAAGGATATGAACTATGTGTGCATTTTCAAGGGGAAGTAAAGAAAATTTGAACTTTATGAGGCACAAGTCCTATACTAATAAAAGTTCTTTTTGGGCAAATTTCTTATGCATTAGCCTTGCCTGTTTGTTTGCTGGTCTGTTTGGATTGGATCTGATTTTACTTTTCTGTATGGGTTCTACTGATACTTCCTCTAAGAAAATGACAAATACACTACTCATACATTTCCATTAAACAATACCACTCTAATTACATACCTAAATTTTAATGGAATGGATGACTTGGAGGCTGGGTTAGCACATACTGCAGTTTTCAATAAATATTCTATATGTCTATAGTGAGAACAAATCTTCAGAAATCAGATCAGTACGGAGGATAAACTCTTGAAGACAAATGAGTTTGAATATAAACTATTAACTCGACGTTACTGTGCTAATTTTTTTCTTCATGCTGGTTCCCTAGCTATACTAGAGATGATCCAGCATCTCTCTGCTTGATGCAATGGGATCACACAGTGTGATTCTATTAAAGGCCATCTCTCACGCACTGAATGCAATTTAAAAGAAATAGAAACAGCAAAATCTTTTAAAAGAAAGAAACAATCTTCCCTTCTGAATATCAGGAAGTTGATTCATTGAAATACTTCAATATGATTAAGCACACTTTGGTATTTTCTGTATCTGCATAATTTACATTTATTGATGAAATACAGAAGTTGAAATAAAATGTGCTTCACAAGAGAAAATATCTTCCTGGGTTCTGAAATATTACACCAGCCAAGGACAACATGTGCACTCCGTTTGAATTCCAGGGCATTTTTTTTTTAAACTGCTGCCTCCTGGGGATGGAGAGACACTATTTAAAAAGGGTCTTTTGAATTGTTAATGAGTATTTAGAAGGTCGAGCCTTTGCAGCAGTCTGAGGAGATGAAGAGGTCAACAGTGGCTAAACAGCACTCTCAACATACCGCTGTTAACACAGATAAAGCTGTTATCATCCTGATTGCTTTCAGGGAGGGCATGTCCCAGAGCACAATTTGGAGCACCTCTGGGTTGCCTCCAGCATCACAGCAGTGTTGCCCAGACTAGTTCTTCCAGTTGAAATCAATTCACTGTTGGAATCTGGAGACGTTTGCACCCTCTGTCATCCCAGCAGGACGATTTCACCCATGTCCTGCACTGTTTGCTTTATCTGGAAAACACTCAAACTCACCTGGCAAGACATAATGCCTGGAACACTGCCTAACAATAACAATTATGTGTTCTAAGTGCACTTTCATATGAGGAGTTGCAACCTCCCACTCCTCACTAAGGAATTCAGGATATACATCTTTAAGGTTCAAGGGACACAAAAGTACAGTTTGTCTGTCAAGGCAAAGGGTTTAACAGAGTATGAGAGGATTTGGACAACCAGTACCGTAAATGATTCCTCCTTCCCCAGCAGATCCTGTGTTTACAGAACTAATCTGTTAATAGGAAATTTATAGTTACAGTCTCCTTTTTGCAGATCTTGTTTGACTATGCTTAAAAAAAAATCCAAAGCTTCTACCATGCATATGTATTTATTATAACATTTTTGGACCACAGGCTTTCTGCCCTGATGTACCCTTTCAGCTAAATATTTGCTGACCTACTGACATTTTGGAATTTTTAAAATATACTGCTATGTAGAGCAGCCTGATTATAAAACTCACATAACATAACCTAAAGACAATTTTTACTTGTGTTTCTGACAGATAAAGCCATAATCTATCTCACTTTGTCATATCACAAGTGTAGTTTTCTCTCAGCTTTTTCAACAGTTCTAGCAGATTTATAAGACCGAGATCCAAAGATCAATGGCACATATCTATGTTGCTGGAGAAGAGTTAGCTACTTTGTGTTGATCTAGCTTGAACTAGAAACAATTTTAAAATTTGAGGGTAGATATGCACAAAAACTCTACACAGAGGAGCCTGTTCATTTCAGTCTTCTGATCCCCCATTGTCATATAGTTCCTTTTAATTTTGTCATATCTCATGACTGATTGCAATTTCTCTCCATCTTTAAATTCCATATGTTTCCATATGTACAGGTCTATGGGATCCTTGGGGGTTACTCATGAATAAATGAGACCTTTTGAAGAAATAGATGATGAGAAAGGACTGTACCATAAAGAAAGTCAAACTCATATCCTTCCAGGCTCCATTTCCAAATCTCACTCTGTAGCCAAACACATGATAGTAGGGTGAGGCAGGAGCATATTTAGTATGTATGAATAGTAACACCGGGCTTAAAAGAAGCAGTGAAGGGGAAAGGAAATTATTTACTGTTGGACTAAAAAGTAAATAACTAGTTTAAAAGCAGGAAGGAATTGCAACCATGCAGCTGAGCAAGATGTTCTAGTTAATTATGTAACTAGGTGCAGAATATAATTCGGGAAAAGATACCGTGTACCAAAAAACTAGCAATTGCCAGTTGAATAGTTACTGTCACAAGGGGGGAAAAAAAGGAAATAAATAATTTGTCAAATCTCCCTTTAAACACTGGAAAAGTACTTGCTGCCTCTTTTCCCATTCTTGCCATCCTCTGTGGCCTTTTTTCACAAGAACAAACTGTCCATTGACTCCCTCTGGAGCTGCTAAACTACCATCCAAGTCAGCCTCTATCAGAAAAGCTGACTCTTCAGGCTAGGTCTAAGCAGCAAGTTAAATGCATGACATCTATTGCTGACTGACTAGCTAAGTCCTCTAGAGAAAGCACTCATTATTTGTGATGCATTAATAATTTTACAAAGCTTTACACTTAAGTACTTTAATGCATATTCAAAAATTCCACTGGAAGTAAATTCCCTTGCAGAGCTGCCTTGCATCAGCTCTACATAAGATTAACTGCTGGGCAGCACCAAGCCGCAGTGTGTGGGAATCGTATTACAGTCCTAGTAATGATTGATATGTAGAACTATGAAAGGTTCCTGACCCCTTTCTTTGTTGGGAAGAGGAAACAGCTCCAATAAATTATCTAATTTTAAGCAGGAGAGTAACAATTGTTGGTAGCAGAAATTCAGTATGTATGTTATGTTCTGCAGGTAGGCCACACACCAGACTGTCAGAGAAGGAAGTCTCTGTTTATCCTAAAGTGACAATGTTAGTAAGCACTGGTCTTTTGAGCTTTCTTTGAGGCCTGAAAAGTGAATAGAAGCATTATTCTTCCTATGTCTCATGTGTGATTATTCATACATATGCCCTGATTCCTTGACAAAATAACAGAACAAAAGTATCTGGTCCATGCACACGGACAGATAGATTGTTTAGCATACATTCATATCAGTTTTCCTGCCAAGAATCAAAGTTTGACTTGAAAGATAGTGCTGGCTTCCCCTACTGCCTATGAGGGCTCACAGATGGAGAGGTCAACCCTAGTTCCAAATCCATTATGGAGGCATAGCAACAGCCAACTCCTTGCCCACCTCCTCTTCTGATGACACCAAAATCCCTCCTTCTGTTTTGCTGTGGTATCTTCTACTTGAGTTGATTGTAATCCTCTTTCTGACACTCATATTAAATCACTTCCTGGCTTGTTTGTATCTAGTCCTCCCAAGAAAGGATTTTCTCTTTTTGTTGATATAAGGGTCCCTAAGCTCAACTATGGCCAGTAATATTAATTACTATCACACTGATAACTTACACACATTGAATAATCCAACCCACTGCTACTTATGAAATAATGTTCTTGTTCAGAGTCTTTGATTCGTTTTAGAAACATCACATGGATTATCTGGGTATCTTCCTACATCCTGTTCAGGCTTTTAGTCTTCACCTTTGTACCTTATACAGTATTGAAGCTATGCATTCTGTTTAAACTCTTCTATGTTTTTACCTTAGTTGTCCCATACAGTCATGTTTCTGCTTTAATCTCCAACTTTATTTATTGTAAATTCCTCATAAATTCAGTTGGTTTTCCTTATCTTATATTTTCATCTTCTATTTCATCTCTTTCTCTGCCTCATAGCTTCCTATGTAGTGCCTTGGTCCTTCCTGAGCTTCAAGAAGTTGCCCAATTTCTGTCCACGATCGGTTCCCTTCAAGTCTCTCTGAAGACTGTTTAGTCATAAAACTGTCCTGCTTCTGCTTTTCTTGCTGATTATCGTTGTTTGCACTCAATTTCCTCAAAACTTTGATTTACTGTTCATATAGTAATTTACAGAGTTAAAATTAGCAAGGCCAAGAGACACACACTTTTTTGATGACTGCAAAAGGTTCTTTGCACATTACCTGCTTAAAACTTAAAAGTAACATATAGTGAAAAATTCAAGCATATATGTTTTTGATGGGGAAGCATCTGTTCATCCATTTTATGGATCAGTCATCTCACAAGATTAATAAGAATCAAACTCATCAGGATTTATCTTTTTTATTGAAAATTATCAGTTTTCAAAAATTATACATATTCAGTTAGATTCACTTTAAATTGAGCAGTAAGATCAAGAGTTAAGGAAGGGAAAGGTGCTTGCTGCCAGTGAGCCAGAGTGTCAGACAGGCAGTGTGGTATTATCTCCTAAGTAAGCAGGACAGAAGAAGGGATAAAGCCCAGGAGCTGGTACCTGCCTTTGGGTGGGCTGTGCCCTGGGGGTCCCCAGCAGACTGGGGGATCCTTGCAGGTGCTGTAGGGCACTGTTGCACTGCAGTCAGTGCATCGGCTGAGACACCCACATTAATGACAGCCCATGAGGGTGCTGGCAGCAGACCCATGTGTTTATGTGCACTTTCTCCTGAAACCCTTGCCAACACACCTAAGTACTGAATCAAGAGACAGCATTTAAATTTAATTTTGAGGTATTCCAGGAAATGGAATAGGCTGTACAGTTACAGAAGTCAGGCCATGGGGAGAATGATTTCCCATCCTGTCTACACTTTTTAAACTCTAATGCAGGTCTGTTGTCCCTAGGAGGATCGTTTTGCATTTACCTGCACATTCAGATTTGTTAAATGTTCGACTTTGTACCGCAGAAACTTGTATAGGAACATCCACAGTTGTTATATGCTGTATATTAACATCCTCTTCACGTGCAGATGGAGATTGGAAGAGTCTGCTCTGCGAACAAATCTGTTGGACACTTGGTGGCAGTATTTGCTTTGGATTCTTGCAGCAGAAACTCCATTAGCTCTTGCTGTCAGTGCAGTCTCCGGAGAGCTGCGGGCATTTTGGTTTGCTTGGGAAGGGGGCACGAGGAGGGAGGGAACCACAGAAGTGGAGTGGAAGGACAGTAAATATGATTTAGTCTTTTCAGTCCTACTGACACAGCTGTCAGAAACAATTTTGCTTTAACTATTTTATTTTCCTGGTTATTGTTGCCATTCTGTCTTGGGAGCTCTCACTGACCCTGTCTGCTTGATCTCAGGACAAAAGTTAAGTGAACAGATTTAAAACCTATCACAGTGCAGCTGATAACATTGATGTGGTTTCTATTGATTAAAAGTGAAGGTAGGATTGTTATAACAGCATTAGCCTCCAATTATTGTTGCCGCCGAGGGACTACAGTGCTTCAGCAGTGGCTGAAGCACTTGGCAATTTATCAGTGCTGCAAAATATCTCTAAAGAAGTGAGTAGGTGAGAGCAGTCTGCAAGTCTAGTAGCCTTCTGCATAGCTTCCTGCTGATCTACCAATAGTGGTACCATTGGAAGTCGTCAGCTGAGAATGCCTAACCTGTACAGGTGACTGAGGGAAGGCTCTCATAATGCTGCATGCAAATGACAGAGGTATAAAGGTATCAAGAAGCCATTGGGAATGGGGGAGTGGCAAGTGTACGCTAGCTCAATACAAGGGCTGTGGTGAACAAGAATACATAAGCCACTTTGTCATGTTTATACCAATACTAAATTCAACCTCTTCTGTGTTCTGAAACTTGTATCAAACCTACCTTATTATCCAATAAAGTTTGTGGAAATGGTTGGGGTTTTTTTGGTTAGTTTTGGTTTACTTTTCTGTTTGACTGTCTTTGGGGGTTTTTTGGAATATGTGAACAAGTAGATTAAAGTGTTTGTGATAGTACTAATGGCAACATTCTGATTCTCCAGTCAAACCGAGATGCGCCTGGCATTTATTCTGCATAGATACTTCCTTTCCTTAATGCAATCAGCTTTTTATAGTGAATTAGAACCAAAAAAAAATTTTTAGTGTTCCCTCCTCCTAATTTTGCTCTGCTTTTCCTGCTTGTTTCAGAGGAGAGACTCTGTTAGTGTCATGAGATGGTTTCAGCAGCTTTGAGTGTGCAATAAATTCATGTTATAATATGGCTTTCTTCTTGATGCTCAGAGTTCTGGATTTTTGTTCTAAAAAATGATGCCAGGATGGTAAAAAAAAAACCAAACCAAACTCACACTAGAAAACAACTCAGTCTCCCTCAAATTCTAAAAGATGTCCTCAGCTGGTATAAAGCAGTATATATTTAGTGTTGCCTAGTTTTATCAACAGTGGATCTAAGTAATAATTTTAGTGATGAAGTTGGAGCATTTTCATGTCCAGTTGTGTCATCCTTCCATCTGTTTTCATTTCAAAAGCTGTTAATAGAAATTTCCCCCCTCTTACTACATGGGAAGTACACTCTTCTTGCAGTTGTCTTTATTAAGCAGGATTATTCCTTGGTCCCCTTGAAATGCTCTGTAAAAATTAATAATTTATGCTAAGTGAAGTAATACTCCTGGGACTTGAACTAATCAGAATTCAAAAGTTGTACAACCCATTGAAAACATTGGCTGAAATCACTATGGCTCCAGGAGATATTAAGATGTATGAGTATGTGTGTTTGGGGAGACAGAGAGGAGAGCTTTGGCCCCTTTTACTTTCCCAGAGGAATGACTAGCAATTGCAAGATTTAGGAAGACAGCAATGCACTAAGCAATCTTGCTCAGAACATTTTGGAAAATGCAATTCCCTTCCATGGAAATTAAAAAAAAATTATGTTTTCTGTGTTTGGAGAAGGTAAATAAGTTTTCCAGAATTTTCAATGGGATGAAGAATTTGACACCCTTAGTTAGCAGTGATTAAAGTAATTTAATTAGGGTATCATTGTGAAATATTTAGGGTATAGTTTTTTGTTGTTTCATTTGGGTATCCATGTTCTGAATTTAATGACTTGGCTGTGCATGTCCCAGGGAGAAGGTTATCTGTACTAAAACATACAGCTGAGGCTCTCTCCAGCCAGAGATACCTTGAAGGAAAATGTTACCACACCAGAACTGCAGGTTATGGTGGCTCCAGCATTTTATGCAGTGTTCTGAGACAGCTGGTAGAGTCCAGAGAACATAGCCATGCCTTTTTTGACTCTGGTCATGAAGTATTTCAGTTTCCACAGACTATATTTTAAAATATTTTATGAAAAGCCATTTGTCATAGAAACTCCCAGCCAACTCCTTTCAACAGGCAAGTCAGTATTGGAGACAGTGGAAGGACAACATAGTAACAGTGGTCGCCACTGTGTCCCAAGGCACCACTTCAGCAGAGTGGATTATTGCTTCATACTGGAGCTATAAACACAATAGTCATTGTGAGATAAACCCACACAGTTTATTCAGACCCTATTCCATATTTGTACTCTGGTATCTCATTTAACCTTTTCTTACTGTCCTCCCAAGCAGGTCTACATAGCCAAGCCCCTGTTGCTCTGGGCTGCAGGGGGAAAGCTGGGTAGCTACAGCTTTTGAGATGTGCATTCCAAGGTACTGGTGCATTATAAGGGTGAGCTGTAAACAATGAGATAATGCATATTCAATTCAGGCATCTCCTTCATTTTCTACTAAAACAGGAAGTCTCTCTCCAACTCTGTTCTCCCCACTCCCCACAGGACTCCAAATCACTCAAAACACAAAGCTGCTCACAGAAAAAAAAAATATCTCTAGTAGATAAAGAATTGGTCAGGTACCAGCAGATGGTGCTCTAGAGTATGTAATGTTACTTTCTTCTTTAGCCAAACAAAAACTCCGCTGCACTTTTATGGTAAAAAAGGATTCTTGGAAGGAGTGTCCCATTGTCTCCTTGAGTGCACAGATGATCATGACTTGGTTTGCAAAGATGTTCACAATATGTAGTTCCCAGTAGTAAAAAGTAAAGGTGCAAACCCCAGCAAAAATATGTCTGCAAGTTTCCAAATATCTTCTGGGATGCTGTAGCATTTTCTTCTGTATTTGAATAACTTCATTTACTCAAGCCCAGAGTCTGTTTAGTGTCCCTAGGAAATACAGAAATAAAAAAAATAAATAATTGAAAAAAATCCCCCAACAATAAAACCAAAACAAGCCAAGCAACTAACTAAAACATCCTCAAAGTGAAACTGTGCAGGGAGTGGAGGCCACAGTATCTACAGTGCAAATGTAAGTCCTGAACTAATTCTTTATTTTCTAACTCTTCACAGGCAGAATGTAATTTACAGATTTAAAATTGTGGGGGTTTGGGCTTTTTGGTTTGGATTGCGTTTGTGTCTGTGGTTTGGTTTTGGTTTTTGTTGTTTTTTTTTTTTTTGTTGGTTTGGGTTTTTTTTGTTGGTTTTGTTATTGTTGTTGTTGAGGGAGTTGTTTTGGGGGAAGTTTTTTGTTTATCCATTTGGGGTTTTTTATGTGTATTGTTTTTTGTTTGGGTTTTTATTTTTAGCTTTAAAATCTGTGCAGAATGAGAAGACTATAAACCAGCAGCCATGAAGCAGAAAGCTTTATCTCACTTGTCAACTAAAAACTGATTTGGATCAGCAGAGAAGAGTTGTATTTGCAACTAGCCCCTCACCTATTCATCAGCACATCTATACAAACGGCAAGGCAGGGCTTTTTTCCATATAGACTTTACTTGTCTAAAGACACACTTAGTAGTCTCGTTAATTTAGTTTTATAGATTTCTTCCATTTTAGGTTTTAAAAGGGCTACAGTGTAGTTGAGAGTCTGGTCTAAATATTGAGATAAACTTCTGATCTGAAACTGTAGTAGGGTTTTAAATCATGAATAGTTCAAGAGGTGTTCATACTAAACTTTTTTAAAATTTACAATGATCCCTTCAGAATTCTAATCTGAGTTTGGTTTCCATTTGTCCTAGTTACAGAGGCTGGAATCAGTTTGTCACTATGCGGGTATAACCAAAACTGTATATTCTGTACCCTCTATGTAATTTCTGATGGACTGTTAATAATGGACAATTTGCAGCAGCTGCCCATGGCACACCTCACCCCTCAGGCTACAAGCTGGGTGTTAAAGAACCCTGCAAGACAAGGGAGTGTTTTTGTCTTCACATCAGTGGCTCAGCTGTGATAACTCCCCTCTGGGGAGGGACGAGCACCTTCACACCCAGCCTAAGGGGTCTTGTCTGCTAAGGACTATTAGGGACGGGCATAACAGGCAGCTGCAATGACCTAGACCATCAAAGATTCCAAAATTATCTCATGACTCACAGAGTTAATCATGTATTCTGAAACTCCCTGGCATGGGAGGGGTACTGGGCATGTTCACTTGATCCTGAGCATACATAATTATCGGGGTTTGGGACTTCAGGTACGACTCATTGGATACAGAGGAGAATTAGAACCTCAACAGGACTGCAACTACCACTCTCAACAAGACTGAGATCATTACTTTGGCAGAAATGTGACTAATGTCCTCACCAACACATATCCTTTCCCTTTACTTTGTAGTCCTTCTCTGCGGACACCCCCTTGTCATGGGGGAGAAGCTTGGGTCCTCTCAGTGCCCTCATGAGGCTGAGAGCTATGCTGGTGGTGGTTTGTGCCTCTGGTAGGGGCTCCCATGCCAGCCATGTCTCAGCCGAAAGATCAGAAAAAGTGTGTCCACAGGCAGGATGGGCTCGCTAGCCCTCTGGCAACCATCCTAGAAGGACAACTCTTACTCCAAACCTGGGCAGATGGAGCTCGCTTAGCCCCGTAAGGCCATCCATCTAAGAGAAGGATACTCTAACCAAACCTACGTCCTGAGGACTTCACTGTCACCGTCCAAG
>VWZD01008919.1:40400-63083 GCA_013396695.1 Sakesphorus luctuosus | reverse complement strand
AATCCCAAACTACAACAAATGCATGCTGTTGCACAATATTTTTAACTGTAATAATGGCTCAAAACCTCCCATTTCATGTTAGCGCAGCAATTTCTGCACAGCCTTCCTTTCCACTTTTGGAGTGAAATGGGAACTCTGTATGTGAAGACCTAATCCCTACTCTCCTCCTTGGATCATCCATTGAGGATAACAGATTTGTTTCTTAGTTTTTGCACATTCTAAAACATTCATGTTGCTAGAGCATGGTACTTAATTTCATGAATTTATCATTTTCCCATTTTGTTTGTTGTGAAGACAAGTGTTGTGGTTTAAATCCATCCATCAATTCAACCCCACAAAGCCACTTGCTTACTCCACCCCCACTCCCCACCACAGTGGGATGGCAAAAAGAGTCAGAAGAGTAAAGGTGAGAAAACTCATGCATTGAAATAAAGACAGTGTAATGGGGAAAGCAATAGTAACTCACACGAGTAAAACAAAACAAGGAATTCATTCCCTACTTCCCATGGTCAGGCAGGTGTTCAGCCACCTCCGGGAAGTTGGACTCCATCACACTTAATGGCTATATGGGATGACAAATGCCATCACTCCAAGTTTCCCCAGCTTCCTTCTTGTTCTCCCAACTCTATATGCTGAGCATGATGCCATATGTTATGAAATATCCCTTTGGTCAGTTGGGATCAGCTGTCCCAGCTGTGTCCTCTCCCAACTTCTTATGCACCTCAAGCCTGATCACTAGACAATTAGGGTGAGAAGCAGAAAAGGCCTTTAGTTACTGCTCAGCAGGGACTGAAACATCCCTGTGCTATCCACACTGCTTTCAGCACAAATCCAAAACAGATCGCCATAATAGCTACTGTGAAGAAAATCCAGTCTATCCAAGCACAATAAGGAAGAGAGGAGTTGATTTTCTAGTAGTTCTACTGTGAAAAATCTTATAGTACTATTTTACTTCCAGTGGTTGGTTGGGTTTTTTTTTTGTTTTTGTTTGTTTGTTTGTTCATGTGGTTTTGGAGGGGTTTTTTTGCTCAATGTACAATCAGAATGCTACTTCTCTTTTTCAGCAGATCAGGTCTCAGCCCCACCAAGTTTTATCAGTACAGTCATGTTGTCAACTTTGGGATATCTTTGTAACTTCTAGAGAGCACAGCTAACAGGCAACTAAGATGCCTTATCACCTTTTAGACCAAAGAATATGGAATTCCCAGGATTCAAGCTTGTCAAAGTAATAGGGACGCCCATCTGCGCTGGTCCTTTTTTTTTAATTATTTTTGAGGGCTTTTTTCTGTTTAGCTTAGGGACTGGAACAGCATGGGACAAAGCCAACCTGGTATCACATCCAGAGTGCTAGGAAATGTATCATTGTTCCCCACCTGAATCCAGATACTATTTCAGCAATGTCACATTGATCATACTTTCATTTTTAATCTAGCTTTTGAGTTCTGAGGGATCACAGCTCTCACATAAGGGAGGTACCTGTTATCACTATGAACAATTACTTCATCAATATTTGCTTTGCCAAAGTTTTACATGTCTCTTAATTTAATTACAAGCCTCTGAAAATTGTCTGTAACTCTAAACACTCAGACCCCGGGAGTACGGTGAAAACGAATAGGGCTAAGACTGTTTCCCGGGACTCTAGAGAATGGTCTACTGAGGTTATACATTTTTTTCTGCTTAGTCTTTCATTTAATTTATTACTGGTTTGCATAGGTAACCAATATTTTGATAGTGTCTAGTTCCCTGTACTAAATGCAGGACCTCACAGTGTTTCCAAACTTTGTGCCTCACACAATGGTTAGGCGGCAGCCATGTGATGGACAGAAATTTTACAGCCAAAGTGTCAGTCTGCACTGTCCCTTACACTCCGCTCAAGTCCCTTGTGATGTGTAAACTGGCCAGAAGCTGTCCTATATTTGCACAGGATTGATTTTTGGAGAGCACAGACGAGACTTCAGATTTCTCTCAGAGCTCTTCTTTCTGTTCCTCCGACAGACTGTAACATCAGCCACTGCACTTACATGGATACTTGTCTGCCAGATGTAGTAGACTGGTGGCCACCAAGCCAATCTATCACTCCTCTCCTCATCTGGACAGGGGAGAGAAAAGGTAAGGACAAAGAGAGATCACTAAGCACTTGTCATCATAACAAAACACACTTGACTTGGGGAAATTAATTTACTGCCAATCAAAGCAGTGTAGAGTAACAAGAAATAAAAGCAACTCTTTAAACACCTTCCTCCCAACCCTCCCTTCTTCCTAGGCACAACTTCAGTCCTGATTTTCTCTCCCTCTTCTCCCCACAGCAGTGCAGAAGGATGAGGGATGGGGATTGTAGTCAGTTCATCATGCATTGTTTTTGCTGCAAGAGGATTCCCCACAGTCTTCATCTGGTGCAGTTTGGGTCTCTTCCATGGGGTGCAATTCATCAGGGACAAACAGCTCCACAAGGTCACAAATCCCACCAGCAAACCTGCTCCAGCCTGGGTTCCTCTCTCTAGGGGTCCACAGGTCCTGCCAGGAATCTGATTCATTATGGGCTTCCCATGAGGTCACAGCCTCCTCCAAGCAACCACCTGCTCCAGTGTTGGGTCCACCACTGGCTGCATGTGGATTTCTGCTTCCCTATGGACCTCCACAGGCTGCAGGGGGACAGCTGTCTCACCAGGGGGTGCACCATGGGCTGCAGAGCAGTCTCTGCTCCTGTGCCTGGAGCATATCCTGCCCTTCCTTCTTCACTGACCTACATGTCTTCAGAGTTCTTTCTCGCACACTCTCAATCCTGTCTTCTGGCTGCTGTTCTGCAGCAATATTTGCCCCACCTCTTCTTAAATATGTTATTCCCAAGGCACTACATTCCTTGCTGATGGCCTTAGCCTTGGCCAGCCTTGGATCCTGCTGGCATGGGAGAAGCTTCTGGCAGCTTCTCACAGAAGCCAGTCCTGTAGCCCACCCAATTACCATGCAAACTCAATACACCATGACAGAATGGGATGCCCAATGGGACCCTCTGAAGGAGAGCTAGTTTTTTAAATCAGAGCAATCCTATTTGTACCACAGCTTTGGACCTTCTGAAATTTTTTTGTATCTGTGATACATGGGTAATATTTCTTGGATGCCCAGCTAAAAGAAAGGTTCTCAGAATAGTCTAAGACTTGTTTGTGCACAAGGAAGAAAAATACATTGTTTGCTTTCTGACCTGAAATGAGAAAGACAAATAGATTCTGCAATTCAGTAACATATTATGGGTTCAGGCAAAAGGAATCTAGTTTTCTCTTGCTATTTCTTTCTTACAGTATTCCTATTTCTTTCTTACTTCTAAGAAAGAAACAATGAGACATTTAGTGATTTCCTTACAGTATATAGTACCTTTCTGGTGTTTTTTTTTCCCTTTGGTCAACTTTTTGTCTCTGAAGTCTGACGGATCTTCTTTCTTTATTCAGTGTTTCAGAGAAACAATTGTACCAGGGTCTATCCAGGAGTACTGTCTTCTATGTCTTTATAGATTCTTTAGGTCCTGTTCTCATGCACACACAAAGTACCAGATAACTCCTGTTCCAAAACAGTCTCTCAGAACATGCCAGCTCCTGTTAGCATTATCTTATTCCATGTCAGAATGCAGGAAAGGTTTCTGCAAAACTTAAGGAGAGTCATTGATCTCACAGAGAATAAAATATTACTATCAAATCCCATTACCACTTTTGCTCTACATACATTTATTTCTGTCATTGGCGGAGTGAATATCAAAAAGTTATCATGTAACTTGACTCAAATTTCATTATGGACTGTGACTGTTACATCAGCATCAATTCAGCAATGACAAATCTTCCAAAAGACACTGAAGAGTCTGATTTTTTATCTCTGTACAGTCTTACTGACTGTGATGAGTTTGAATAAATACAGCTTGTCTCTTTCTGTTAACTTTTTAATTAACCACTGAAGTCAGGCTAAATGTGGGGGTTAAAGATGAAAAACTCCAAAATACTAGATGTGTATTTCCTTGCAATTTTTCCTTCTCATTTGAGTGTAATTCTATCCTTCCACTAGCATTATTTTCTGAGTTGTAGTTTCTTAGTGGAATAGATTAGAAACACCCTTGGTAGAATCTCAGTACTGGAATATGTTTATTCTGACAAAACCCATGTGAGGTCAGGAAATGCCTCCTATACTCCTGGCAGATGCAGAACTGAGACATGGGGAGATTAAATGCTTTTTATCAGATAAAAAGGCATGTCTGTGGCAGACAAGGGCACTGATCCCTAGATTAACGCACTTCCCAGTGAAATGCCTTTCATAGGTGGTCACTTGAGTAGGTCGTGAATCCTTGTTTACTTCTAAAATATGTTGATGATATAAAAATTATTTCCCTCTATTGCGTGGCTCATACAGCTGAAAAACAGCATGGATATCCATGCTGCAGGTGCAACAGGTTCAGAAATACAGCACCTAAAGAGCCAGGACATGGCCACGGCATGCCTATCAGTCTCTCTCCAGAGAGGGCACTGAGAAGGGTATTTTACAGGTATTTTGACAGGTCAGTAAAGAACTATCTTGCCCACGGACACATACAGTATTCAAGATTTAGCCAAATTCAGTTCTTAATAAAAAATATGAAGGGAAAAGTATGAGTGGTTATAGTGTGGAAAATACATTGAAATTGGGAATTTCTGTGTCAGTTGATGTTGGTCGTTAAAGCGCACTGACAAATCATGTCATATATTGACAAAAAGTAGCACTGTTTTTCTTCTGTGGCATCAGCTGAAAATGAGAAAAATAATAGACTCTGCATTTACGCTGAAAATACCTTTATGATGGAGGATTTTCTTTTGCTACTTCAAATTCTATTTAAAAAAAATAAAGAAAAGCCCATTTTAGCACTTGAGTTTTCTTCAGCATAGTTATGATACTTAGTACATTCTTTAGATAGACTGGGAAAGGAGTACAGTGTTATAATGGCCTGCCCAAGGCCACATATTGAATCAGTGACTCAAACTGGGTTAGGATTTAGGACCTTTTGGGTTTCTAATCTATCATACCACTGCCCACAGGAGCACTACTGTATTTGTGGTGAGAGATTGAGAACACCTCTAGATTAGCTATTATTAGTTTTTTAAACCTCTTGAAAATAGTGTGCAATATTAGCACATTAGTCTTGTTATTTTCACCACATCTTGCTAGACAACACCTCTTACAACAATTTTTGTAAATTAAATGAATTTTTTCAACATTTCTTCAATATTTTTAAGTCTGTGAAGGGAAATAGGAGTTCATACACCCTACTCTCCCAATAAGAGCCAGATTTTAAAATACAAGATCTTAATTCTATGCAATTAAGCAGAATTATACTGTATTTGTGAAATTCAACTTTCACATTTACCAATGGACATTCAGAACAATGATGTCATCAGTCTTTACTGGATTTATAAAAGATTATTTATATTGCAAAACCAATACTCTTAAGCTCCTTTTGGCTTCAGTAGAAGGTAGAGCACTTAGGCTAGTCTAGTAGAGACACTTAAAAGGTCTTGTGAAAACCAAATGAGATTAGTAGTCTTAATGCCATTTTTTTTAATGTGGATGGGAGGGTACTCATTTGCAGAAAGAGTAATATTTTTTACACTTAAATTATTTGCATCTATCTCATATGTTGTGCTTTTGTAATGTTGAGTGGTTTCAAGCTATCATTAGAGACACATATAGTCTTCTCTGATAGCTCTCAACTCTACAGTTACATAGTATTATGAAAATCATTTCAATAGCACATTCAAAAGGATTGTACTCCAAAAATATACACTGGCAAAGTCTAAGAATTTCTTTCTTAATAACAAAGCCTGAAACTCTGTTTTTCAAAAAGAATAATTATGGTAATAACCTATTTCTTCAATGTTTTCCATTCAGAAACATCTTGAAAAATCTGTTTTTTAAACAGTTCTTCAGTCAAAAACTCACAAAAATAAGAGATTTTTACTTTCCCTTGTTGTTTCTCCCTAATTTTTGTAATTTACATCTAATTTTTGATGAAAAGATAATTTTTTTCTTGAATTCAGGATTTTATTTATTCTTTCAAGCCCAATGAAGAAAAAAACCATGAGACTAATGATGAAGCAACAATTTTTTAGTCTGTCCATTCCTTTAATTCCTTTTCCCCCTTTTTTTTTGTGACAAAAGAATGGAAGAACTAGTGACACGATGTGGGGATGTAGCCTTAAGCTGTGCCAAATGGAGGTTTACACTGGACATTAGGGGAGAATTTCTTTATGGTGTTAAGACATTGGGGAATGGGCTGTGCAGGCAGATGGTGGGGTCACCATCCCTGGATGTGTTTAAGGAGAGACCACTTAGTGCCATGGTCTACTTGTCATGGTGGTGTTGAGACACAGGATGGACTTGGTTATCTCAGGGGTCTTTTCTCATCTGGTTGATTCTGTGATTCTGTGAAATACCAGAGGAAAAAACCAAAACATCTCTGGCAGAAGATTTAGATTCAGGAAGGGTCCAATAGTGGGCATTGCCTAAATGTCGACAATCCACTTCTTGCTCTTGGGTGTTTCAGCATTTCACACAGTATGAAATCAGAGTGAGCCATCACTGTTTCTATTTTAAGATGTACGCTGCTCTCACTAAGCCTTATTGGGTCCAAGGTGGAAGGACAAGATAAAAGCTTTCCAGCTTTACAACATGTCACACACAGCTGATGAATGAAATTTAGCATCCAACATCCTTCTTGTGTTTGATCTGCTGCAGGTACAGCAGAGCTAACTGATCCATCATTTTCTGAGTCATAAGTGTTTTTTGGCTCATGTAGCTCATGCTTGAGTGAAGGTTTCCCAGTAAGTGGTGATACTTGCTGAGCTCATGTCTGGGGAGATGCTGAAGGTAACGGTCTGAAACACATTTAATAATGAGCTGCAATTCACAGGTGAGACAAGACCACCCAGTTCGGTGATCTGGCACTGAAAATGCTCTGCTTATCATTGGTGGCTGAGGTGCTCTTTTTTTAATCTCAATTTTAAAGAAAAAGGGTTATTTTCTGTTCCCACAGTAATAGGTGTTTTGTCCTGATATATTTAAGGCCAAAAGTCTCTTTCCTTTGTGTTTTCACTGTTCAGCAACATTGTCCATTTTCTCACGATGACATTTAATAGTAGAAGCTACCAGGAGCTTTTTTATACAAGCTCTGCTCTGATTTATTGCACGAGAATATGTCCACAGGCAGCTAAGGGTAAGTGAATCTGTAAGCACAACAACTCTGGAGGTAAGCACCATGAGTAACTTGAGAAGGTTGAAATCTTTCTTACACTAACATAATCAACAACACCTCAAAAAGAGAAAATGGAAACATTTTGCACAACCTATTTTGGGAACTATCTCCTTTCCTTCCCCCCCGTGCTCACACTAGGTTTATTTTTAAATCTGCAGGCACAGTAGTGCAATTTTCATCACTATGATCGTCAGTGGCTGTGGAATAGCAATTTACATCACACTGGTATTTTGTCGGAAGCAAACACAAGTCTTCTTTATAAGGAACTTACTCAATTAGCAAGCTCATATTTAATATCCTCCCTGGTTATATTAATGTTGTATTTAAGATTTAATGCATTTTCTGTTGCAGTATAACTTATGCAAAGTTGTATAATTTACAACCAGCCTGGATACATAAATTACAGAAATCATACAGGCACTAATTTCACCTGTAAATTCCATGTTTACAGAGTATCTTAAGGGCTTTCTTTTACAGCAAATCGCAGAAACATCAAGGTACATGCAAAGATTTAGCAAGAGTTGTGCCTTCAGTGAGGATTTTATTTCCTCTATTCTTTACAATTTCACTGTAAAGCCCAATATAATAGAAACATTTCTTAGCTACAGCCTTGAGAAGAAAAAGGGATTTTGACCTCTGGGGTCATCCCTGCATGTTCCAGACTAATAGATGAAGGCTATTACCATGGATACTTGATCCTTGGTGATTGGGTAAAGAGAACAACAATCAACATCCAGGTTTAAAGATAATTTTGAAGGAACGTGATAAACCAAGGAAATCTGACATGATTAAGGATTGACTACTGTTGAACAGAACTTTTTATGATAAGCAAAGGGAGGAGATGACAAGACAGCTTGCTGACCTATGCACCAAACTATCAAGCTGTAACGAAAGTGTCCTTGCAGATGTTCATTTGTAACATCGCCTACTCAGCCAGATGCTGCCCTGTTAATGAGCATCAACAGTGGCAGGTTGGTATCCAGCACATCAGTGCAACCAAGTGAAAGTCAGCCAGAGGAAAGCAGTCAGTGCCAAGACCCACTCAGGCACCGTTGCTGTAACAGTGACAGAGCAAAACTGAATGGATCATCCTGAAGTACACGCAAAACTACTCAGGAAAGCAAATACATTCTGCTACCAGTAGAAACAATTTGACATGTTGTCTTCACCTACCAACCATGATGACTCTGTTAATCCAGGTTTAAGACTTCACTGTTTATAATGCATTCATTTAAAAAAAAGAAAAAGGGAAAAAAACCAAACTGAAACAACAACCCCTCCCCAAAAAAACAACTAGAAAACTCTCAAAACTAAATTCAACTGTTTCATAGGAGTACGTAAACCTTTATGTAAAACAATATGCATTTTCGATCCCCACCCCCCACCCACCCCCCTTTGTGGTAGGACAACACATACAGGTAGAAAGTTCTATTCAAATAGCAAGATATCATGATAAACTGACCAGTTTACAAGAGATCTGTACGATGCTGCAACCATCACTGTGTGAAAAAATGGCATGTGTTTTAACAATACTGATTTTGTCTCACATACAAATATTTTTATCTGATAAGTGTGTATTTAAGGAAGTGTGGGGAATGGAGGAAAAGGCAATATTTTTAAATGAGAACATGTAAGGAGAGTAATGACGATGAAAAAATATTTCAATAATTTTGATGTAAGAGCATGATGCTCCATTACTGAGGTGAAAGTAAGATGAAAATGTATGCAAAAAATGTATGAAGGTCTTACATTAAATTAGCAAACTGCACCAAAGTGAAGCAACAAAGAGTCAAAGTCAGTAGGGAGCATTTGAATCAAAGCCAAAAGGACACCTATCTCTGCTGCCTTCAGCTTTCACCCTGCCATCAAAGGAGGGCACCCTATGGTTTCCCTTCAAGGGAAACATACAGCAATGTTGTGCATTTTGTCTTACCTCTTTTGTTCCTTTACACTAATGTTAAAAATAATGTTTATTATAAAGAAGAAAGCTGGAAGTCCTGAGTGACATAGGATTGTGAGTTGTAAATCGTGATTCAAATTCTCATTTATGCTAGTGCTCAAGCACTAGAAAGGGGTTGACACCTTGGTTTAAGTTACGTTTGAAATCACTTTCAACCTCTACTTTCAATAAGAAGAAAATCTTTGCAACGAATGGTAGGAGTCCTGTTCTACTTCAGATCAGCATCCAACAATGACTGGTTCTTAGACTGAACATGCCATATATAAAAATCCCAATTATAATAAAAGAAATTAAAATGCTTTGTGTTTCAACTTCCACATGTGCACACGAAGAAGCCAAAACAAGCCTTGAAAATCTGGGAGATTAACTTGTAAAGTTAAGTTAAACTTTAAAAGTTCAAGCTAATACTGGTGGTTTAAATTAAGACACTGTGGCACCGCAGAGCAAAAAGGTTCCTGAATTGTTACTTTTTTATGGTTACATTTTTGTGGGGTTTGGTTCGGTTGTTAGGGTTTTTTTAATTAATAAGTATGGAGATAAAACATTTACTATACTTCCCTGTAAATGCAAAATTTTATGTTTTGGTAATACATGGGTAACACTGGAAGGGAGTGTGTACATGCTTGTGTGGAATAATACAAATCACTCAAATTCCATTAAGAAAAAACAACCACTGATCATTTGAGTATATTTTAAAGCCCAAGATTATGCCTCTGCAGCTTCCTCTGTGTAGACCAGCTATATAGCCTTCAATCCAGAATAGAGCTGTCTCTTCCTAGTGTGCCAATAATCCGTAGGTAATGCCACCACTTATTTTCATTACTGACTAAATAATAAATCCTCACAATGAAGACGCTATCAAAGATGTAACATGGTCCACCTCACGAGAGCACGTACCACGTCACTTGCCTCCCTTCCCTTTTCTGTGTGATATAGATGAAGTCTATAGTTAGAGTTTGCTATTTTGCAACATAGTGTCTGAAATTAATTAAAGGCTTGGCACTTTTCATGTGTTAAGCAGATATATTTCCCCTGTTACTACATTCTTCACCACACATTAGGTGTTAGAATGTGCAGCACATTGCAGGCGGGATGGGTGTTGTTTCTACAAAAATAAAAACTGTGAAATGGAGATTTTTTTAAATTATTTAGAATAAAGCATATTTTTGGATCATACAGATAATCTATGAGACTCCCTTAAAAATAAAAAAGCAACAACTTCTGCCTTCTTTTTCTACTTATGCTGTAATGATTTAAATTTCTCAAAGCATATGGTGAGAATCAGAATTATCCCTTCTCCACCTACTACTCAGAATTTCTTTCCTACTGATTTCAGCACCTAATCTATCCTGCTAAAACCAATTAGTGATACATCAAAGGTTTTTGCAGTTGTAAGTTTTGGACCACTACAGAACATTAGCACATGAGCTTCTCATTATAGGCATGGATGTATGTGATCTTTGATCATGTGGTAAAAGATACATTCAAAATATGTTTTCTTTGGCAACCTTACAATTTCCTAATTGAGGAAAAAAGCTAATTATATAGTTCTTTGAAAGGCTGGAATCTGCTGTAATAGGATTGTACACAAAAAAGAAGTTGTAAATGAGAAATTATATTTTCACTTTTTTATTTTTCTGAAATTTTTTGCCTTCAAAAATTTTAAAAGGTTGCTTTTCACAAATCATATGCTCTAGAGAATGGTTTGAGGTTGCAAGGATGTTTCTGGATTAATATTCTGAAAAAAAATTCAGTCCCACAGTTGTGCTTAGTTTTTGGAACAGAGCAGCCTCACTAAAGTCAATGAAACTATGTTATGCTGACTAAAATTAAGCATAAAGCATAAATTAGTAAATGTCATGTTCTCCCGTTGGCTGGTTCCCAGTGTATGTCTCCTGTTTGCATGAAGTATGTGGACCTAAAACAAGTGCTGAAATCGACAGTGAAACAGCACATTGCTTTAGTGCTCAGACTACTTGACAGGCTATTCCTTTTCTACTGCCATTCTCCATCCCTCCACAAAGTCCTCTAATAGTCAGATTTAAAAATAACAAATGGAACACTGCCATTTGATATTAGATCACCAGGAACACTTATTTATAGTCCTTTTCTTCCCCAGAGAGGTATTTTTCCATCCTTTGGAACCTGTGGCCAAGCCTGGCGCATATCAGCCTGTGTTACCTTTGGCAGAGCATCAGAAGAGAAATAAAAGCTGCTTAGAGCTAATGGGAAGATGAGATGGACTGGGTACATTTAGTGTGAACTGTGGCAACAGTGCTCCAAAGTAGGTTGAGAAGGATGGGGAGGGTGACAGGTCTGCTCTTTGCTTCTTTCCTTTTCTTGCTGGGGTGAAGAAATTGAGTTGGTCTTAGGACAGGAAAAAAAAAAAGGTGAAGTGAGAGAGAAGGGGTCAAGGGAGAGGAGAACGGAGAGGGAAAGAAGGAAAAAGGGAGGCAGAGAGGCAAGGAAGGGAAGGAAGGAGAGAAGAGACAAAGAGAGCCTTTCTTCTGCCCATAAAATCCCTTACCTTCAGATAGAGCTGCTTAGATTTTCCACCGAGACAAACATTTCAATTTCAGAATCACAGAATTACATTGGAATTTCCAGCATAAGTAAAAGCAATATCTAATATGCAATGACTCAGAGAAGGAAATAGAAGCCCTTTGCTACAACTGCAACAGTTTGCTATAAGAATTACAGAAATTTGTTGGAGATTTTTTCACTCTTGAGAAGAGTTTTCTAAACATATTCGCAGGAGAATACTTCCTATACTAGTTTCTTTGGGATGAAGGGTGCAGAGATTTCTGTTAATGGATTCTCATTTTTTAAAATGCTTATTTCGCTGATGAAGGGACAACACCAGGAAAAAAAAGATGGATGAATTTTAAATGCACTAAAGCTTTTTATTATCCTGTGTTCATATCAGGTTCATTCCCTTTTTCAGATTTTGAATTACAATAGTAGTCTCCAAAGTAGCCTTTGGAGTAAAATCAGGTATTTCACAACTCCTTTTCCTAACTGCATCTCCCACACTTACACTGATTAACAACACAGGATGCCTTCCAGATCATCTAATTTATCTACTAGGGTTCTTCATGTCTCAATAATGTCCAGAAAAGACTTTCCCTGATATAATCAGGTCATCACACTTCGAACATCACTGGTATATCCTGGTGAAGACAACAGGGGAGTCAATACTGTGATCTTTTTTCTGGATTGTTTCTCTCTATCTATTGAAACACCTTAATAGGACTTCTGAAATAGCTACATCAAGGCACAGTTAAATAATCTAATCTTTTCCTCCATCTTTCCTCCTGAATGGTGCAAAATAAATCTAATTCAAAAATTATTTATATGGTTCAGAGGCAGACACACACATTTTTACATTCTTCCTTCTTTTTCAAGACACCCACATCCTCCTAATTTAATTTTCCCTCTATGCAATAAAAATGAAATAGCATACTTTTTTTAAAATTTAATTCCTTTTGTTGCTAGTATGCCTATATGACTTGACAGTGAGCAACAGCACAAGCCAAGAAAAGAATTACATAGCACCTCTCTATTGATTTGCCTAATTATACTCTTTACTCAGGGCAAAGTTGTTTGCTTGGACATGGCTGGCAAACCAGAGTGGTTTGTGTACCTGTTTTACTCATATGTAGCTAATTATGTCTTGGAAGAGAAAAACCTGAAAGGTATCCACAGAGCACCATGCATATTTTTAGGTATCTTATTCATATGGAGCAAGGTACTGCCTTGGAATATGTTTCACAAACTGAGCTGCGTTGGTATGTAAAACCAGACAGACAAGTACAGCCGACCACCATAGGAGCAGGGTGCTTGCTGGCTGGCTGTAGTGAGAAGCTCTTAACTTAGGCAAAGGTGACAAAATACAACATTTTTCTTTGTCTGAGAGAACTGGAGCCCAAATCTCTTTCAACCTCAAAAGACTGCCCTAATCATTGTGCCGTAAAATATTTGTTTTGGTTTTCTTCTGTTGAAGAAAACTAGATGCCATCACTAGTGCATTAGGCAACACCTTCTTGGCATCTTTATGTGTCCAGTGGAGCAAAGGAGCAAAATAACTGTATGCCCGGTGTGGGCAGAGCATCTATGACCAAGTGGTTCTCCTGAGTCCGGAGAGAATTTTATGTAGCAGGCTGGAATCATACCAGAGCACAGCAGGGTAGTCTCCCATCCAAAGGGAACCATGACTTCTAGTTCTGCCTAACAAAGAAATGCTTTCCCGTAGAGAATTTGCTAAGTGAGCCTCATCTATTCTCATTCATATTGGGTGAAGGTGGAGAGGGTGTGTGACAGATGAGCTGCCAAGGCCATGTCTCTTCTGTGGATCACCCTGAGTGATACCCTCAAGCTAAATAAAGTGTTTTACACATCTGCTCTTTGGATTTACAACTCCAAAAAATGCAAAGAAGAAAAAAAGCCACTCCTGAGAATCTAGGTGTTCCTGTCAGCTGGAATTTTCAAAGCCACAGTGAAAGGCTGTGACAGATCAGGATGCTCAGATACCTCCATTTTTCCCTCAGTCACTCTCCACTGCCCAGTACTAGTTTGTGCTTCTGACTCATAGGATGTTGCTGCTGACTGCCTGGGGAATTTTTGGAATGAGATGACCCAGCACAGCAGACAATAGTTGCACTACCATATTATTAAACTTTCTTGAGGCAAATAGTTCATTATAAATGTGTTGCTCTCAGATTAATTCCTTGCCATGAAAACAAACAAAAAAATCCAGATCTTAAAGGCTCAAAATCACTTGTAAAATGAAATGTTTGTCTATTTTCAAACCATCTGCCTCACATATTCAATTTCTGTTTGCTCAATCTCATAGGAGGAAAAGAAGGAGAGAAATTCAAGGACATGAACCACTTATGACCACTGTAATGAGGCAGTGTTTAACCAACTCATAAAGTTAAGCAGAGAATAGCTGCATGAAAGTTCATTCTACCTCTATAGCTTGCAAACTTGGAAAGTGTCCAGAACAGCCTTGTGTCCTCACTTGAGAAACTGAAATAAAACTGTAACACACACACACACACACAGACACACACACACATCCAAATAGAAGGATATTCGTCATGCCAAACATGTTCCAAATGTATTTTGCTGATACTGGTTAAAGACAAAACATTCAAATTTTGAAAAGACTGTAGTGTTATTTATTACATCACTTAATTTCTAACAGATTTCTAACACAGTACTTTCCCACTAACATGCTATATTTACGCATATATTCCCTTGCCCTCTACAAATTGCCTCTTTATTTAATGGGGTTTTATACAATAACAATTAGGTAGATTTTATACATTTTTGGAGTGTTTAATAACAGGAACTATATAGGTAGACCTTGGATATTAATTAATCTTCATTAAATTAATGGGGAAGAAAGAGACAAAAAATATTTAAAAGATAAGGAAATCTATAATCTTGGCAGCTAAAAGTAAATGATAACTCTGAACTCAATAAAAAAAGAAAAAAATCCTGAAGTTTGGTTACAATGGAAGATTTCCTCTTGTGCAACAGTAGAAGAGTAAATAAGCCAAGCTTAGTATTTCAGGAAACAATGCATTCAGCCCAGTTACAAGAACAGATCTTTTCATTTTCATACAGAATATCACAGCCCACTTTTTTTAAACTACAGCCTTCTTTCTGCTCTGCCACACTAAGAGGTGTTAAGTTTTGTTGGGGTGGGTTTTTTTGTTTGGTTTTGGTTTTGTTTTAATCATGTGCAGATGAGCCTATTTAAACTCAATCATATCCACAGGAAGATCTAGTAATGCCCCTTGTTTTACTCAGCTGGGGAGACTGCCCTGGCAGTTGGAGATTCTATCTGGAACTCCTACTGGGGCTTAATCTCCTCAGCCTCATTGCCCTCTGTCACGCTCTGGCTCAGTCAGTACCACAGGGCAGAGCTGGGTTGCAGCACTGTCACCCAGAAAGTGTGTCCATGGGGGCATTAAAGGGAAAGCACAGCCCACCGCAGCGCCAGTGGGATCGGAACTCACTTGTCCTCACTTTCCTCTCCCACAGATTAGATACCAGTTATCCCCTCTGCCAGAGGAGTTATTTTTGATTTTTCCTGGTGTAAGAGTCCCTATGCCTGCTGTGGCAAGGACAATTTATTATGATGGACATTTCACCCCCTTCTCTCTCAGCAATATTTCTCAGAATTTTCAATGGCACCTTTAAAACGGGATGCAGTCAGGTTTTCCACCAGCACATAGAAGCTTTACTTAATAAATCTGAACAAAGAACTTAGAGCCCGGGGAAAACACCCCCCCACCCCCCCCCCCCCCCCGACACACACACACAAAAAAACCCAACACACATCAATAAAAGTTTAAAATGCATTAACATCTTTCCCTGATCCTAAATTTGCTGTTATTTAAAATTCTTCAATGAGTGATTTCTGTAAACATACCAGCCTGTAGCTTGCTCAGGAGAGAGTTATTATATTTATTGTGAATAATAATTTTAATAATAATAATAATCACAATTTGTTATCCATGTGGTGGGACTGATCCTCTGAATAATTTGCTTGTCCTCCGTCTCAAGATTCCCTGACTTGCAGTGGGGATTTCAGATCATCACAGAAGAGTGTTGGCATCCATGTTTATGTAAATAGATGTTCACACATTTTTTGTACCATTCTTTCAATGGATATATGTACAGAAAAAGTCACACCTTTAAATGGTTATAAACAGGTACTAGAGGAAGGTTACAATTGTTGTTAATTAGGGAAAAAAATATCCAGTAGAAAAATCTTGGAATGTATTGATTTACCAAAATTTACAAAATTCCTCCAGAAATCAGGGATGGTTGGGAGAACTTGAATGGCACACTTCAGGTTAAAAACCGTCTTTTCTCCTTTTCTTTTCCCAGCCCACCGAGGAGGATCCCCAGCATGCCCTGAAGGCATTTAGAGGCCACAGGACTTGTGAAAGTCATTACTCAGTGAGGACTGGTGACCTCTGAAACAGCAACCTCCACTCTTAGCTGTGTGGCACCTTGGAGGGAAAAAAGCCCCGTTGCTGTGCCCAGCTTGGTTTGGTTGGAAATGCTGAACCCGGAGAAAGGGGGCAAAGGATGCATTGCAGCTGCCAGATGAGGACACACCAAGGGTTGAAGGAGACGGTTTCTCTGGAAATCGTTTCTCTCCCCAGCTGTAGCTGCAAGCAGCTTGCAATCAAGTACAAAGTTAGTTACCTTGTTTGCGTGCTTCTCCTAGGCTCCTGCAGTGCTTAATCAGCTGCTCTGATGACTTGGAGACGACTCCAGGGATCAGACTCTGCTCGCTCGCACCACTAGAGGGCTTGGACTTGCACCTGGAAAGCAGGGAAAAACTGCGAAATTCCGCTTCAGTGTTTCACCTATGTGCATACCAACAAGAAGTGAGACTTAGGAGGCACGACTGGGTTTTCTTCCCTTTGTTAAAAGTTTTCCTGGATATTTTGCTGGGTACAATCCTTTGGGATATGGAGCATGGAAGATGTACACTCTAACTGTGGGGAGAGAACATCATCGCAGAGACCTATCAGACAAGACCAATACCACATATGTTTTACATCTGTGATCATCATTGGGATTTGGAGCTTCTAGAAGTGGAGATTATGTGGGTTTATCATTCCTGCTATATATCATAAGCTTAAGAAATCTTGCTTAAGTTGACTCACTCTGGGAGAAAGAAAAAATCTGATATAAAAATAAAGACAAACTAGAATCATAAAGTAATTGTAGCACTGCACATGCACAGAACACAAATACCCTGAGTTCATCCTCCTTAATTAAATTTGGTGTTAATATTTTCCAACAGGTGTGACTGTGGCTGTACCTATCTTCCATGCTGGCCATCTAAGCAAGGGCTTCAATCCCATGGTTTTTAAACCACAAGGTTTCTTCTCCTGAAGTATCGTCACAGTCAAAATAGTAGTGACATTATCAACACAGATAAAAAACTGCAAAAAAAATATTTAACTCTCTTAAAACATATATGCTAAGTGGCTGTTTTCTTCACAGAGCAGTTAAGGACCTAAGCTAATGCTGCTTACAGTACCATTCCAATTCCCAAAAAATCCTAACATATTATAAGGATGAATTCCAATAAAGGATGAGAGTGCTAAAAGCAAGACTGGGCAGTTAAATGCTTAAATAAAAAACAAGCTGTAATCCATTTGTGACTCCCTTTTTGACCACAGCTTCTGCCTAGTATTTACTGCTATGTCCTTCTTCACACTGACTCCTCCAGAGCCTACAGCTACAATTTTATTCTCTTTTATCCCGAGCCCAGTTGGTCCCAAGCTGTTCAGCCATTACACTGGCTGCTCAAGTACTGGCAGCCTCTGCCTTCTCGCTCTGTCTTCATTTTCTAGCGCATTAATATGCCTTGATTACTTCCAGTGCATGGAGCGGCAGCTTCTGAGTCTCTCAGTCTTAGACACATCTGCTCATCTTGCAGCTGACTCCTTATACCAAAGTCACAGTGCTCAGACTCCCACCAAACTTTTCAGTTTTTAGCTCTTTGCTGTTTTCTGGTGATTTCCATATCCACAAGCCTTTCTCTCCAAGTCCTTCAAATCAGCTAGTTACAGACTTCCCCCACCGGCCTTTCCCAAGCCTAGAATTGTGTTTAATTCCTGCTTTTCTACCTTCTCCTGCTGTTGTGGGCATCTGTCTAAATTTTAGGGACCAGTGGAAAAGCCCTGGACTGTGCAAAAATAAACCTCTCTCTTCTCAGTCCTGGTGCTTGTCCTCATGACATGGAGGTTGCAAGTGAAAAATTACTTGCAGATTTTTTAATCTTTACTAAAGATTAACAGATTTTAATAGAATGGCAAAAGTGTACAAGGCTAACAAATATCTTGCAATGATAGCACAGAAGGTCTACTGCTTCTTAAAAGAAAAAAAACCTACAAGATTTTAATGAGGAAAAATGATCTTTTTTGCCTTCTTTTTGGAAAGGCTTTTCTATCTGGCCTATTATTTCTAATTAGATGAGCCAACTTAGAAAGAAACACTCCAGTCAGTGTCTCCAGAAATGCAGACAGAAAAGGACATATGTGCGTAGCTGGTGACACATATGTGACACTGGTGAGAGCCTACCAGACCTCTCAGGCATTCTCCCTTTCCCCTTTCAAACTGCTACTCTTCTTTTCCATTCCCATTCAGTGGAGACTTCTATGACTCCTGTTTTTGCAACCCCCTTTCTCTTCCCCAAAGGATACAAGCAATCACAATTTTCCAAAGGTACATTAGGACTGTAGCAGTCCAGCACAGTGAGGATGTTGGATTGTAAGCTCTTGAGGACAAGGACTGTACTTGTGTTTCTCAGATATATTGAAATTACTTTGCCACCTACATAATGCTTAATAAAATGAGCAGTGGTGTCAACACACCTTCCTGTTGCATCCTTTTCTGTAAGCTATTGTGGCCTATATTACATTGCTAACTTAGAGTTTACAGAATCATTTCTGTCTTTATTGGATTGAGACTCATGATGTTTTCACCACCATTCATATAAACGATGTTATAAAATCAAAAGAATAAAATCCCTTCAGTTCCACAAAGAGAGATATAGAGTGCAAAGCACTTTTATTGCAGTCATATTGATTTCAATTATTCCTGTAACAAGACTGTTAGCTGACATATAACACAACCAAAATGAGAATTTCAAGTTCATCTGCAACATTTTGGCTTTCCTTTGCTTGTGATGCCTTGAGAGACCCCAGAAACAGGACTCTGAGCCAGGTTAGAGTGGGATAGGATGAAAAGGTAGATTCTTTAGTGTGTAGGCTTGGGGCTTTCAGAAATACATGATGACGTGCCTCGCAAACTCTGATTTCCATGGTTTTAATAATATTGTCCACCTGATCCCCAGTTCATACATCTCTTGGTCCAGCCCAATCTCCGTCCAGACCTGTCACCCCTGGGCATACCTCATCGGGATTTGAATCTGAGGGACAGTGGGACCCTGTCTTCATCATTTTTCTTCCTCAGCACACATAGGGCCCTTGGAGCTTTTCCAGTGCTCTTTAGACCCCAAGGTTTTTGGCTTATGTTTATGTGTCACTCTGCAGGCCTTCTGATATTCTTCAGCCTTCTACCTTGAGGAGTCTAAATAACTGGTGGCATTTTAGACATGGGATAAAATGGGGCAGGGGTTACAATAAATAAACATTCAACTTAAGCTGCCAGAAATATTAACACAGTAAATCTGCACTTTACTACAGTTACAAGTACTTCTAAAATCTATAAAATGAAAAAAAAAAAACCCAAACCCACAAAAACAACAAAAATCCCTGAGGCATCACTTGTAACATAACCATTTAGGTAATTTGCCAAGTTTTAACACATATAGGTGATGACCTAATGTAGGACACACAGATGAGATGAGGTCTTAGAATAAATTTCAGATTATTAAACATTGTCAATATTCTTAAATTAAAGCTACATGTATCTTGTATAGAAACACATATGGAAAATACTGCTCATGAAAGTGAGAGACAAGTAGTAGTCAGATGCAGCTTTCTTCATTTTGGACAGTTGAGCTACAGGTCTACCTTTTTTTGTTTACAGACTGAAAAGAAGACTTCTTGGAAAATGTTTGTGTCTAAGGGCATTTTATTTTGATATTGATTTTTATGAACATCCCTCCTCTCTTAGTTCTTTGTAATCCACTAATTTGATATCTGTCTTAAGTTTGCCCATAATTTTTAAGTATGAGAATTAACAAGAAAAATGTGTTTCCCTGCCAGAAGAAAAGCTGCTTATCTCCTGAATTTCCTTCAGGTTATGAAATGTCCCCAAAGAAAATGCTATATACTTTTATATTTTGTCATAGGCAGGACCCTATGCACTCTTGTAAAACTGAGGATTTTGACAAGTTTTCTCCTTGTAGAAGGTTATCATCCCCTAAAAAGATAAAAGTAAAAAAAAAATAGAATTTGCAATGTGCCTGAAACCATAGCACAGACAATTAGGAATTTCTGATTTTTGGACCCACTGATGTTTAATTAAATGTCAGACTTCACAAATATTGCTAATGGTGGGTTTAGCAAGACATACACAATTCATGTGCTTATTCCATTACAAGCTTCCCACACTAGATAACTGATGAAATGTCCCTATCCTTGTTGCCAAAACTTTCACCTTTTTACTTTCTCCACCAGCTTTACTTCATGAGAAGTATACTTTATTGATACAGACTCTTAAATACAAAGAAGGGTAAATTGAATGTAATATGAAAATTTCAAACATAGAAAATCTTGTGCTACATTATTATTTGTAACCTTTAAATAGCAGAAATCTCCATTTTCATTTACTTGCAGCTGACTGAAAATTCAGGATAATACAGGTTTAAAGATTAACTTGCTGCAGAGCACATAACTACTTTCATCTATCAAATAAAAGGTCTTCATTAGGTTGTTGCTAGCATCAAAAGGCAAAAGGGAATGGTCAAAGATTGAGATCAGCAGACCAAATTAACAAACTTAAGGAATGTTTTTGACACTGTTCCCCATATGATCCTCACAGAGAAACCGTGGACTGGATGAGCAGACAGTGAGGTGGACAGACAAATGGCAGAACAGCTGAGCCTAGAGAGTAGTAATCAATGGCACGAAGTCTAGTCAGAGGCCAGTGGCTAGCAGTGTACCTCTGGGATCCAGTCACATTCAACTTACTCATTAGTGATCTGGATGATGGGGAAGAGTGTTCCCTCAGGATGTTTGCTGAAAGAAAAGTGAGAAGAGCCGCTGATACATCTGTGTCCTGGTCCAGGTGGACCTCAACAAGCTAGAGAAATACACCAGCAGAAACTTCACGAATTTCAACAGAGGGAAATGCAAAGTCCCACACCTGAGAGGAACAGCCCAAGTCACCACCAGCTCATTCTGAGGACCACCTGTCTAGAAAGCAGCTTGGTGGGCAAGGACTTGGGAACTCTAGTGGACACCAAGTTGCACATGATGCAGCAATTTGCAAAGAAGGCTACACGGGACAAGAGAGGTGATTCTTCCCCTCTTTTTAGCACTGGCGAGGCCATACTTGGAGTACTGGATTCAGTTCGGGGCTCCTTAGTACAAGAGAGACATGGACATACTGGAGAGTGTTCAGCAATGGGCCGCAAAGATGATGAAAGGATTGGACCATTTCTCCTGTGAGGAAAGGCTGAGAGAGCTGGGACTGCTCATCCTGGAAAAGAGAAGGCTCAGGGTTAATTTATCAATGCATAGGAACACCCAAAGAGAGAATTCAGAAAAGATGGAGCAAGGTTCTTTCTAGTGGCACCAAGTGGTACAACAAAAGGCACTAACTGAAACACATCAGGTTCCCTATAAACATCAGGAAACATTTAATTTTTTTTACTATGAGAGTGACCAAGCACTGGCACAAGTTGCCCAGAGAGGCTGAGAGGATTCTTCCTCCTTGGAGATATTCAAAAGCCATCTATACACAGTGCTGAACAACTTGATTTAGGTGACTCTGCTTGAGGAGGGATTTGGACTAGATGACCTCCAAAGAACGCTTTCAACCTCAGCCATTCTATGATCTGTGATTCTGTAAAAATTTCAAATTAACCTCCAAAAGCTGGTTTGGTACAATGATAAGGACAGAAAACAGAGGATATAAATACTTGCCACTGGTGTCATATCTAGTATCTGTGGTTTGGTAGCAGGGTTATTAATGTCTTAATCTGAACTGCTTTTCTTTCTCTTTCGCTATTATATTGTTTTTTGAATCTTCAGACAATTACTGTAAATCAGTATATTCTTCTCTTTCAATCCTTTAATCTCTACAATTTTTAACCATTATCTAGACAATGTATTTTCCTTGACCAAATAGCTTCAAAGGGGAGAAAATATTGGTTTCTACTTTTTCTTACCCCAAATTTACAGACTTGGTCTCTAGAGAAGTAACTGGAACCAGTGAAAGTGGCAGACAGCACTGAATATTTCTGACAAAGTTTCTGAAAAGTCAAACCAAAGATTAAAAAAGTACTCTGGCATATTGAGAGTGAAACCAGCTGGCAGGCCATGTAAGAAAATGAAAATATTCCCATTCTTAGTAATCAGAGTAGAAAATCCACTGAGGAAAACTCACGTTCCTTTTCATTTTGCCTTTCTATCTGTTTTCATGACTTCTGGATGAGGTAACAGACTATCATGACAATCATTAGGAAACAAAGTCTTAACACAAGTGTTGTAGTTTTGAATTATTATGTAGATTCTCTCCCCTGCCACTAACTGCCCATGCCATTAGTTAACAAAAAGAAGTAGTTAACTGCTACCATCTTCTTCTTGATTGCTTGAGTGGGGGGCAGGCTGTCTCTTTTGTTTTTTGGGGACATTTCCATTTTTTAGCTCGGCTGAACGCAGGAGCGGGGGGTGTGTGTGTGCGGTAGTAGAGGAGAAGCCATTTTCTCCTGCTCCTGGCTGCTGCTGCT
>VWZD01008919.1:0-40160 GCA_013396695.1 Sakesphorus luctuosus | reverse complement strand
CCTCCTCCGCTTGTGGGTAAACATTTTGGGTTTTCCCCTCAAAATGAGACAAGAAGATATTAGAAATTCTAGAATAAGCCTGTACTGTCTAAGCAGATAGGCCACAATAAATGCTTTAAGCTGTGCTGGAACATGCAAGCACAAACAAGCAGCAGTGCATAAGGCTTACTGTGGTTCTGAAATTGTACTTCAGATCTTACAGGCTTATCAAGAAGTGCCCAACAATTGATCCTCTCACTTTCAAATGGATATTTATTCTGCAGCTACTATGTATCCATGAGAGTGCTTAGGCATACCATCATTTATGTAACAAAGAAGAAAAGAAATATTCACAACTGAAAAAATTTTCACCTAAAATTTACTAATTGTGTAAAAAATTTTAAAAATACTGTATAGTGATTGCTTATCCATCCTATGACCTTACATTAGAAAATTCTACACAGATGTTTGTCATTACAAATTTTACACTACTGAGTTTTACAACACATATGCACATAAGCCTATGGAAATCATCTGTCCAAAGAGGAACTTTCACAGCATTTAGAAAATGTGCCTTTCCCATCTTTAAAATTCTTCAGTAACAGAGAACTTCATGAGAAGAAACAAATGCTTGTGTCAATGTGAGTTTATAAATGAGCTGGAAGTCTACAGTAATAATTATTATTGACTTACGCATATTCCAGTGTCAGAAGCAGTATCTCTGTGTTGGGAGAGCAATTGGCACTCCTGGTAAGACCATGCAGATGCTCAGGTTTCCACTTCGAAATAGCAGAGAACCTGGTCCTCAAACACTGATTAGTTGATAGGTGGCTGAGCTGTGTTCAACAGGAAACACACAGAACAAAGGAGGAAAGATCTTGACAAGAGACCAAAGCTGAAGTAAGTTGGCAGGAGAGGTACAAAGAGAAACAAGGAAGGAAAGCACCTGAAAGATTGAGAAAAACTAAAACCCATTTCTCCTAAGGGCCATTCAGGGAGTTCCAGTGGCACTTAGAAGTTCAAAGGGGCAAATTCCCCTGCAAATATCCCATGACGGTCCAGATTCCATGTAGAATGGCTCATGTGGGATCAAAACCCTTTCTGTAGCAGGGAGGGAGAAGACCAGGGCAGAAGATACACATTACAGACATAAGAGCCAGCCCTGCTGCCACCTGTATCATTTGATATATAGGAGCATTGTGATGTCAATTGCTGCTTCCAAAAGATGCTTTGCACCCTCAAAAAATTACTGGCCTCACATCCTTTTGTCAACCCAGGAACTCCCTTGTGAGCAGACAGGAGACAGAAACTCCAGATTTCTAGCAATTCAGGTCTGCCAAACTAGGTAACAGAATAATAATATTTCACTCTTCCCAGAATTCTGCTTAGCCAGGTGCTGTATGGCTGATGGCCAGGCCTGCCAACAGGCTCACTGCTGGATTATTGGAAACTTTTGTACACAAATTTAGAGCGCCACACTCTCAGCTTTGGTTTATGCTTCCAGCAACATAGTGCTTGCTTCCAAGATGAGGTTTGGACATTTTAGGAAAATTGGAAAATATCTAAGAAGGTGCTTTCATAGTCCTAACAATGTTCTGCTTTATACTATGCATTTATTACTCATGATTTCAGAGCACTCAGACATATTGGCTCTGAGGCTGCTCTGCATTTTCTAAGTGCATGAAGAATCTTAATTCCTTCATGAATTGTCCAGGATAGAATATTTAACCACCATACACTCTGCTTTATCATAAATCATGGTAATGGTTGTGGAAGAATCACTGCAGGGTGCCTTGAGGTGTAGCTGACTCATGACTGAACACTACTTTGAAGTTTTACTGCTGTATTTTATTTTTCAGGGAGTAAACAGTGCAACTTCAGGAGGAATAACACTTTTGAAAAGTAGTGCAGTAACAACAGCCAAATGCACGTGATGTGCAAATAAAACAAGGTAAGAAATTAAAAAGTTAGGTTGTAACTGTTGGGTAAATCTTGTCATGGTGCTTCTAGAAACATCTTTCTATCTGCTATCTGCTTTGTTTTCCCAGTGTCATTAATTGCTCATGCCTTGGGAAACTGGATTTGTAACTCATAGCTGGGCTGTGTGATGCACAGCCTGAGATGTGATGTGCTCTTCATTTCGAATTGGAATATGCTTCCTTTGCAACTCACTAAAAGACATTTTTTAAAGAATATTTGGAAAAAAAAATAATTCAGATTGTGCTGCTTGTTTTTATATCTTAATGGTGGGCTTCTTACCTTTCAAAGACTATCGAGAAATCAGCCTCTTAAATACTTGCAACATGACATGAAACAATTCATTTAGACCTGCATTTATGCTTGCAGTCTTGGACCAGTGTCAAAAACATGACAGAAAGCCTTTTCCATGAAGAAATCTGTAATGAACAATCACACATTGTTCCATCTGAGGGTAATTTGAAAACTGAGAAATGGGGACTTAACAAAAAAATTAATAGAATCCCATACAGACGTTGAACTTTCTTAACACTGATATTGGAAAAGACTTGTCCAGACAAATTTATCCATTCTTTCCACATGACAAAAAGCAGAAATACAGAGGTACAGTTACAACTAACCAGAAAATAATTCAGCTGATAAGTACTGCAAGTTTCATGTAAGATAGCACAAAAAGCCATTACAACTCAAACAATAGAAGGTGCCGAATATCACAGGCACATTCCTTTTTTAGTTCATTTTTTCTACGTTGCTGGATAGAAGAAACTGACGAAGCAGAGAAATAAAGAGAGGCAAAAGAACATAAAAAAATACCAAAGGCGTGAAGTGATAAAAGGTGTGAAAGACCAAAGGTGTGAAACAGAAATAGGAAAGATCTCCCAAAAGAGAGGAAAAAACACTCACCCATCAAGCATTGATTGGGACTCTCTATTTCATTAAAGGCTATATGCAATGTACTAGATCTAGTAGAAGAGAGCATGGGAGCAAGTAAAGATGGATTAATTTAATTCGAGAATAACTAATCGGTTGAAAATTAGGCTTAATTTCCCCTTAAATTATTCAAAAATTATGATCAAATCCAGTTAGTGTTTGGGAAATAATTTGAAAGGGGACAAAGAGGCAGACTGGGGCATTGCCCCTCTTTGCCTTAAGCAGCCAGGGATCAGGGCACACACCGAGGCCAGGATGAAGCACCTTCTCCTGATGCACTTGACCACATAGGTCCATTAGTCAGGAGTGTCCCACCTACCTACCTACCTACCAGGTTGCAAGGCTTCTGAGGTGAAGGCACTCTCGGTTATTCCTAATAAAGTTCAATATACAACAATTCAGTTATTATTAGGCTGAAGAGCTGCTAGGACAATCCACAGGCTGGAGATACCTGGTTTCTAGTCCCACCTCTGGTGACCACTGGTTGTGTCTACAGCGGAAACCAATGGTCCTCAAGCTTTGGGAATCAGTGTCTAGAGGCACTCTGTATGTCCCAGGGCCTGAATGTCCTCTGTACATCTACATGTACCTTAGGAGCCTGGCTGATGCATGCTGCACTCTTCTGGTGCATCTGCCAGTGTTTTCTTCCAGGGGAAATCAAGGTTCTCCAGGCTGAGAAGAAGTGTCTTACCAGATCTCCATCCATAAAAGCAAAAGAAAACAACAGGACATGTGTGCGGTCTTGATAGGCTGGAAATGTTCCTGACCCCCAACAGGTTAGCAATAAAATTTTGAAATAATTTTTTTAGCTGGCCACATGGCTCAAAATTGCTTAAAAATCAAGGAGCAGATAAAACCAATATCCTCCACATATTAAGTTCATTAATCATTATTGGACAGCACTGATTTTGTTCTTGAAGACATCTAAGCATTTACTTATTTGAGGTCATGTTGCTATTATTATTTTGATATTTTACATGTACCAAAATATAAAAGTTTCACTTAAGATCAAAAGGCTCACTACACGTCAAGAAAAAAAGATTTTTTTCAGGTATTCATGTGGCTGTAATTACACTGTCATCAAACTGCTTCACTTCACATTTTGCACAGAAAAATCAATTATTCTCTCAGCTTAATTAACAGGAAATATGTCAGGATAAATGGCTTGAATCATTGCAAATTATTGCATTCATTCTTATCAGGGTTTTATTTATCCGCAGCATTAAAAGAGGATATTAGCTCTTTAACTCTTCTATAAGCAGACTGACAAGGTTGCATTTGTAGAAGTGTGTTTCAAGATCTCTCAGAGCATGTTTTCATTTGCAGATGACTTTACATTATTTGAAAAACCTTAACTAGAATTTTTCAGTGTTGGCATTATTTCAAAATAATTTTGCAGACACATATACCTGCATACACACCCAGCAAGAGTTTTGGTTATTTCAGGGGGAAAAAAAAAAGTGAGGGTGTTACAGGAAAATAAAGAATGTTAATAACTTTCCCTCCAAAAGGATACACCTTTACACCTTGGAGTTTATGCTTACTATATAACAAGAGGGTATCTTCCATGATAGATATATTGCTTTTAACTTCTGCAAAATTATTTTTTTAAAAAACTCTGTTTCAAACAAGTGCCAGAGAAAAAATGCTAAATTATTGCTGCTGAAAAATCCACAAAAACTCCTGTTCTGGGCTATGTAGGACATTTCCCAGCTCTGGACTGTGTTGGGGTGTACTGGGTCTGGGATAGGTACAGGGAGTCAGTACTCTTCTGCCCAGGTCTGTGTGCTGCCATCACATTGTTCCTGCCTGATCACATTCTGTTTCTTCCCTGCCCCACTTACTGAACAATACAGGATTATGAGGGACTGTGAACTGAAGGAAAGTGCTAGCTGCAGGACCTTGCCTTTCTGTAGGCAAAACCAGAGAGGTAAGGCATGAAACAGGCAGGAGACAGCTTGTGGAGAGAGGACAGTTTCCTTGCACATCAATTGCATCCTGCCCCTAAGAACCTGCTCCTTGCATTGCCTCAGATATGATAAGAAAGAAAGGTGCTTAAATTTAAGAAGTTCATTATCTGGGAGAACTGACTTCAGGTCCTGGTGCCTGATGTTCTGAAGTGCACAGACGGATGTGTCAGATGGGACCATGCTTTAAATGTCTGTAGTGAGAGTTTAGGTTGTTATTCTCTGGGAAGTTTAAAATTACATGTCCGAATAAAGTGTATAGGTTTTATATTCATTGTCTTGGCTCCTAGGCAATAAAAGTGAGATAATACCTCATAGGAATTTTGAAAGTGAGCAAATTAATTATTCATACATTACCAGATACATGGATTAATTCCTTGAGCAATACAGTGACAAATGTCATTGAGAAGCATGTAAGGAAGGGAGCAATTCTGTCTGTACAGCAGTGTACAAATAGTATTTGGTACATTAGATGAGAGGAGAAACAGAAGGTTGAAGAGTAGGAGAGAATAGGGTTTTTTTGAATATACAGCTCAGATCTGAGCAGCACTCTTGCCAACTATTAAATGAATCATGGCATCTATGGCAAGATTTAAATGTGCTTCTGTCTTCTGAGTGCAGGGATAAATGAAGATCAGGTAGATTGATTTAATTTCAACATTTCCTAACTTACAGGTGTTTGTTTTTTAAAATGTGAGCAGTATCCTTAGCTCATTTTGAGTGTCACTCCAAAAGAATTTTAATTTCATATTAATAATAAAAAAATTCTCTCAGCAATACTGTGAATATTGAGGTAAGATCTAAAAATTCCTTAAATTTTTTGATGGTATCAAACTTGTATTATTTCACTATGTGTAGGATAGTCTAATAGTTACAGTGCTTCCTACACACTTTCAACAGTCAACATTATTGAAATGCTATGGAAAATGGGCATCTCAGGAACTTAAGAGCAATTAAAATTATTGATAACCTAATCAGAAAGTTGGATAAAAATCACCACAGTGCAATGGATTAATTTCAGAGAAATATCAGGATAATATTCAGAAATAGTCTTGATTTTAACTACATGATTTAGAATCTCCTCAGGAATAAAAATAGTACTATGCAAAATGCTGTTTCAATCTCTAATTACTTTTCTCCATTCTACTCCATTTATAATTTAATTTTAAAGCACCTTAAAATCTTGAAATCTTGTGAGATTTACAGTTACATCTGGTTGAAAAAACGGAATGAAATTCTCAAAAATGCTGACAGTACTCCCTTACTTCCCTTTTGTGTCCAACTGAAATAAAATGAATGGTATCTAGGGAGTTTTTGTAAGCTTTCTTTTTTTTTGCTTTCTTTTTATCACCTAGCCAGTTTTCAAAACTTTTTTCAATGGAAAAAAAAAGTCACTCAGTGGTAGAAGAAATACTTACATTATTTCCTTTATTTACAGGACTGTTTGTTTTTTACTTCAGAACTCAGATGTTTTCATGAGTTGTAGAGTGGCATATGGAAACATGAAAGATTTTCCTCTGTAAAAATTCTTACTGATGGATTTAATTTAATGTCAAAGGGGGAAAAGTATTAATATTCATGCCTTTTAAACCTTTAAAAAGTTTTTAAATACATATTTTCTTTAAACTATTCATTCTTTCCCTTTAAAAAATTGGACTAAACAGATGGGGCTGTTTGACTGTTTCCCAGAATGAGATATTTTTATCAGGTCCATATCCACTACCAAGAATATTTTCTTTCCATAGTATTTCTTGAATTATGCCTTTAGCATGTACAATTACAAGTAAAAATAAATAATGAGATAGAAACAAATACATTCAGTTTAGAGTATAAGAAAATTTTGACTGCCAGTGATTTGGTTAAAGGCTGGTCACTGAGTTTTAATGAATTTCCTCAGTAATCCATTGCACTAGCCTTTGCAAAAATATATTTAATTTTAAAGATATAATGGAAGATAATTAGAAAAAGCAGATAAATGGAGATGAGGTAAGAGTAGTTGGGTTATGCATCCTACAGGGGAGCACAGGCTGACTCTAAGAGGTAAATCATCTTGAGAAGAAAGCATGTTGTTCCCTGGAAAGGCCAAGAAGTTCATATGCTGCACACTGGCACCAGATTCTTCCTCTCCAATATAAATCTTGCAAGTTTTTTCTATAACCAAGGCAAAGTTACAGCGATGGAAAGAATAAGCCCTAAGTGAGCTTAAATTCCACTATTAGACTTGTTAGCTGTCCTCTGTGAACTTCACTCCTTGCAGAAACAGATGTTTGATGAAGAAAAGGGGACTAAGTAGCAACAAAACACTCACCTTGAGCAAGTAGGAGGATAAATGAAAAAACTTCCTCACCTGGCAAGATATTTTTTATGCTTAGAAAATTTCCTAGGGAAAAACTCCACATCTGATAGATCCTCCTAGCAACAACTTTTGTGCATAAGTATCTTATAAGTCTGTGTCTCCTTGAAAAATATTCACATGAAAGCCAAAATGTTATTCAATTACTTACTGTCATGAAGAAGAAATTAAATTCTTGGTGCACTAAAGAGTCTGTTTGTGGAGGGGGTGGAGGGGGAGGGGAAGTATTTATTTTATGTGTTTCTTATGTGTAAGAACAAAAAGAGTTATCTCGTAAAGATAGTTAATGTGTTTACATTCACATGCAGTAGTCTTCACATGCAGAAAAAACATGCTAGCTTGTGATTGTGTTTTTCCATATCTGATGTAGATTTTTGCTTCATTGTTTGTTGAGTCAGATGAAAACATCAAATGCACCAAAAGCACAGACAATAATTAAGTAAATAATCCTACTGGGTAAAAGCAAAAAAAAAAAAGTCTCAAATACTCAATTGTCTTACAATTCAATCATTACAAAAGCATTTGGTATGACACTGGACAGAAGGATCTTTGTGGAAGTCTATAAATGCACTCCCAATCCTTGTGGGTCTGGATCAGGCTTAATGCATGTAACTACAGCATCAAATAGTGAGCATTAGGTAATTCCAGTTGTGCAAAGAAACTAAACTTTGGGATCACTTCTGTGTTTAATGGTCACCAGGCGTCCTAAAAGACTATAGAGTTCAATGAGGCCCTAAGGAGGAAATATTTGAAATTTAAAAGTATAAATAATTTCAAAATATCCATTATTCCTTTCTTTTTTCAAAAGCAGTTGTATATTTTATGAGTACTCCCTCCCTCCCTCCCTCGCTTCCTCCCTTCCTCCCTTCCTTCCTTCCTCCCTTCCTTCCTTCCTTCCACCCCCTTCTCCATGGGGGGGCAGCTAGGCCTTCTTCTGTTGTTTGTCTTCTGTTATCTTGCAGGCGGCTTCTCAAAAAACATCATGGCCTTGGCTGAGCCTGAGAATAGCTCCCAAACTCGTGAGACAGGCACTTAATATGTGCACTTAAAATCAGAGCAACTTAGCAGAGCCTATATGATTCTAAAACCTTCTAAAACTACATTAAATTCTTAGGCATCACTGCCTGCCTGCCTGCCTTCCTTCTTGCCTGCCTTCTTGCCTGCCTTCCTGCCTTCCTTCAACATCTCTGTACTTTCCTCTCAGGAGGATATTTCTGTAAGCAGCACATATTCACAAATAATTTTAAACACTTTTAAAAATACTTTATTAAATATGTATGTATTTTTTAATGCCCATCATGGATTAAATGTTAGTTGTTTGCCAGCAAATGATCATCAAAATGTGTCCTGTGAAGAGCTGCAAAATCTTTCTGGGATAATGCAAAAAGGAGGACAAAGAGTATGCACCAGGTCCTGGAAGACATTATAGAGCTGTACAAACGGATGAGCAGAGATGAAACTCAGTAGTTTTGATTTACAAGCTGGGAAATTGCATACTTACAGGGAGGTACAGAAACACCTTGCAGTCATGGTGCTTTCTAAACATGGATGTTGTTTAGAGTGTCAAGGTAAAACGAAGATGAGTTGTCTCTTACTTCATGCTGAGACACCAAGTGATGCAGCAGTCTATCACTTATAACCACTAGTATGCCTGGAGGATGAGTCTCAAGTTTTCCTGCTTACCATAAAGACTAAATAATGCAATTACCACACAGGTGGGTCCTCATGTAGCATAAAGGTGCCATGTCTGCTGGCAGCCCAAGTGCCTTTAGCACAGTCAAACCTTTCTGAAGAAAAACAAACTTGTAGTTTTTGGGAATATATGAGGCAGTAAGGAAACACAAGCTTCAACAGAGACAGGAGCACTCAGAATTTTATGTAGCCTCTGCTGCATCAAGCAACCAGCTCCAGTTTATGTTAAAAATCTCTTACAGCTGGGCAGGTGTTTTCCAATGGAAAACACATCTAAAAATATGAAATACTGAAGTGCTTTTTTGAATCACCAGTTCTACAACCTCTTCTTCTACTTGACTGCATAAGGCAGTTCTGCTAATAGTTTAACATGGCAAAAATACATTCAGTCAGTGTCTTTGCAGGTTGGTTTATTGTAGATGGTGGGTTTTCTTACTTTAGTTTTCCCTTCATATTAACTGCTTGATGGTAGTTCCAATGGTGGGAATCAAATCTTACAAACCTCTTCCAAGTATTGCTGTATTCTAACACCAAGGCATGAAAAAGCAAAGTTTTTACCATGAATGCAGAGGGAAGGTCAGATGCTCACCAAAACTCTCATACAGTTCTTCAGTGCTATGGGTTTCTCTTGGAAAACGCTCAGGTACTATTGTGGCAAGTCCTCAAATGACAAACACGTCAGAGTAGCCCTACTTCTAAAAATGCACAAGTGATGCTTTTCACATTATGTCATCCACATGGTGTGAGTTATTTTTCACAATTATATCTATTTTAAAACACTGATAACTAAAATGTTTTGATTTAATAACTTCTCATCCAAAAGCTGTACTATTTTCTGTGCTATATCTCTGGAAGAGAGATCTACTGGAGAAGTAGGTATCAATCCCACTTCTACAGGGAATTAATTTTGGCTGCTTCCCTCAGGTTCAAAAAGCTGTATACTGCTGGTCTGCATTTACTTTTATTAAACTAGAACAAAATCCTATCATAAAAATAATCTTTCTATAATTATAATTTTTCATGTTTTGGGTAAAATTCTCAGCAGAAATAACAAGTTCCCAAACTATTTGGCTCTTGCTAAAATTAGATTTAGATATGAATTTAGATTTAGATGCTCAGGTGAAATGAGCTTTATTCAAATGGAAATTGACCATGAACCAGCAGAATAAATTGCCTTGTAAGTTTCTGCTTGCCTCTAGTGATCCATGGTGCACCATTTTTCTCTTTCAGTTTTAGCTCTCATATCTTATGGAGGTACTGAAAAACAAGTACAGAAACACAATGAAGAAGTTTATTCAGTTATGGGTTACTGGTAAAATAAATAGATCAGATGTATAGAAGACTCAGGAGCTGGAGACTTTTAGATTCTGACACTTGTGGAGATTAGTTGAAAAGAGTATGTCTGTCTCTTTCATTATTTCTCAAAAAAAATGTTGAATTATTTGAGAAAAAGATGCCAAGATGGCCACTGTTTAATTTCTACAGTTATGGAAATGAAAGGGTGTCCCTTGATGTTTCTTTATCCTTACTTTAGGTGCATGCCTTGATGCACAGTTTTTCACACTAGCTTCTACAAGATGGCAAAGTGGCAATACAAAAATGCAAACAATTTACAAATAGTTTTAGAAAGAATCCTGTAAGTCTCATCTAGGAGATGGGAGGATTTATTTCCTGCAGACCTACATATACAGAAACTGAGGTTAGAGCGGCAAAATTCAAACTCATACCTCAGGATTTGGTTTTGGTTTATATAGTCTTTACTCCTTTCCAAGAATACCTTTCAAAGAGGGATTTTTAAACTATTGTTTACTCTCTATATAGAAGATCGGGGGTTGTGTTGAAATATCTATGATTTTGTCTTTAGATTTGCTTTATTTGAGGTGCAATTAAGAACAGCACTCACTGCAGAATTACGTGTAAGTATTTTGAGGAACATGGTATTTCTGCAAAAATTTAGGCTGTAAAAATGGTATTTTTCTTCTCTCCGTGTTATCTAAATGCCAACATTTTCTTGCCTTCATTGAGTTAAATATTAAGAACTAGATAGAATAGAATTATAGAAAAACAGTGAAGAATGAAAGTCATAGCTTATCCACAGAAGGTCATGACGTATGGAATAGACTCATGGGAAGAATTTACTGGTTCTAGTTCAGTTTCTAAATATTGTCTATACTAAAAGAGACCTGTAAATGATCTATGATCTTCTAGTCCTTCTGAAGTTAAGCCAATATAAATACATATATCAATTGTTATTACCCGTCAGCACAATGGGTCTCTTTGCCATCATCCTTTTCCAAGGAGGAGGTCAGGTCAGATGTTCATGAGGACATAGCACAGAGAGATAGTCATACACACAGAGAGTGAAAGAAAACAACATGGAGTATAATTGTGGTGGGTTGGGGGGGCTGGGGGGGTGGGTGTTGGTTTGGGGTTTTTGATCATGAGGTTTTTCTGGTTTGTTTTTGTTTGGTTTTTTTTTTCTTTTTCTGCTTGCAAAGACAACAAGCATGAAGGCATCTGTGCCTGTCTAAATTCAGCCAAAACCATCTGCGAACAAGTTGCAGCTAAAGGGTAGAAAATCTAATCGTGACTCAGAGGAGTTAGAAGGGAACGTGGGAGCAAGGGCCTAGGCAATAAGCTGTGGAGATGTGTAACAGTTGGCTGAAAAGGGATGGGAGGCAGTTAAAATGAATGGGGACCATCTATTCTTACCACACTTACACTACATGAACTCGATAATTAAATGAACAGTTATAGCACAATGTACTGCAACACAGAGTGAGTTTTTTCAGATTCATGTACATGCTGTGCTCTTGTTCCCATTTATATTGTCCTCCTCCTCTGCTCTAAACTATCATAATTAAGAAAATCACTGCATACTAAATTTGTAGTTCTGTACAATTATACTTAACCTGAAATCAATGCTCTTTCTGAGTTATGGTAGCATCATAAACTGTTTGATTGCCTTAATGAAATTATTTATAATTTCAATTATTTATTATTTATCACATTAGCTCTTAAGTTATTCTTTGCTATTGAACATATTAACCTGTGCAATTTAATTTTCAATTATGGTGCCTGGATTAGTAACACATGAGGGCGAAATGCAGATTGGTATGTTTTTCTCTTCAACAGGGAATGTTTTGGTAGACAGAGCAACAAACACAGGATATAAGAGCATAATGGTTAAAATCTGCTTAAACCAAAAAGTGGGTTCATTATCTGGGTTATTGCAAGGTAAATTCTACCCCTTTTCCCCAATTGCCAGAGATAACATTGGTCTTTCCATGATAAAGTTTGAAATTTTTAGTCATAAATGGGAAAATTGTTAAATACAAGCACAACTACTGAGAAGATGCAGAAAACCTAAGAACTGAACCTGGGCTGTTTGGTATAGTGGAGTACTTTAGAACACTACAGAATTATTACCTATATATATATATATATATATACACACACACACACATATATATGTATGTGTGTGTATATATATATATATAAGGTGGAAATGTAGGTATATAGTTGATTTTATTATGCCAGATGCTCAACTAGGATTCAAGAAATGAGGAATTCTCTTTTAGCAAATATTTTTCCTCTGAGATATATTTTTCCCCATTTCCTTTCTAAGAGCCATCAATCTGGGAAGTTCCTTTTCCCCAGAGTTATGGCAGATGTATGGCAGAAGAGAGGGTAGATGACATCACAAAGACTTTGGTCCCAGTCCAGGGCTTGCACTGTGTTGAGCTGAGTTCTTGTTATATATAATTTATCTCTTGCATTTTTAAAAGGTCTAGTTATCTAGAAAGTCATCTTGGCTATTTATCCCTCTATTTCCCTGCTGCCTCCCTCTGTTGACAGCTGAGTGTCCAAGCTATATGGAGGTGCTCATCTGCAGTGTCTGGTAGAGTAGGGAGTTAAGGGCTGCTGCGTCATAATAAGAGAATGATAACAATAAACTTCATTGTAAGGGAAATTATTTGGTGCACATTTAAAACTCATTCAGCAAACAGAGAAGGTTGATTTTTAAACCGCAAAAAAATCTCCTAGATGGTCCCTTTCAGCCTCTTGCGTTGATCTAATTATAGGAAAGCTATCATTCTACCAGAAGCTTTAAATATCAGAAATGACTAACACTTCTTCTGGTTACTGTGTTAGAACAGAACTTTGGAAATCCTTTGCAGAAGGAGCGTATATATAGCCAAAAATTTCAAATAGGAACTCAGATTTGGAAAAAAAAAAAAAAGAAATCAAAAACAGAGAAACATATTTATCATAAGTTTAATATGGATTCTTTCTAAAGAAGACTTCTAGGAATATTATGTTATTCTATATTCTCTTCAACCATACTCCAGTTTCAATTAACATTTTTCTTCACAGAACCTGTGGTTTCTCAGGGATGACGTTCCAAAACTCTTCAAAGATAGATGTGACTAGACCCACCAATGTTTTTCGTGAGAGGTTCCTGCCTCATTAGATGCTGTTCTCGAAAGTTTCATTACTGAGCAAAAATCCTGATGAAAAATCTGCAGTAATAATTTTATTTTCTGTTCTATTTCCATTGACTCATTCTCTGAGAGAGCAGGGACAAATGTAATTTGTATGTTCCAAAAGCCATTTCACTTTCACATACCTCTTCAGAAAGCATGGACCATCAGCTTTAAACAAATGAAAGTATCTTTGTCAATTTAAGGGATTCTAAACTGAACAACTCTCTTGAAATAATGTTATTCTTTTTTACTTGCTGATCAGAAACACTTACAGGTAAAGCAGATATGGGTTTCATGTATAAAAATCTCAAAATTTTTCACAGATAAATCCATCAAATGAAAATAAAAATAATTTAAGCACTACAAAATATACCAATACACTGTATTGAACTGTATAAATTAGTGATTCATTTGTCTAGTTACAGAAATAAGACATCAGTCATCTAGTCTGCTTTCCTTCAACTGCTAAAACCAGTTGTATGCACATTGAATGAAGTTCTTCTCTGATGCCAAGCTTTCCCTCTATTACTCCTGTAAAGAAATTAAATGTGCATGAACTGACTTCCATTTTGCTATCATTTTTTAATGTCACAACTTGCTTATTTAAAATTATTATAAATATATAGACACATATTTAAAACAATTGAATAATACCATTTACTGCTAATAAAATATCACCTACAATTCCAAGGCAAAATAGAATTGATACTGCCAATGTTATATGATAGTACTGAAGATTTAAGTAGTAAATACTGTGTTAACTTACTTGAGTGGTACCTGGGTTTTTAGCCAGAGCAATCAGCAGAAGAATATTTATTCAGATGACAAGGAACTGAAGGAGATTTTAGGCACAAGGGACTAAAAATAAATACACAGATAAAAAGCACTATTGAGACATTCTGTTTTTATTAGGCAATATTTCAGAACTTCATTTTCAAGTTACTTGTATTCACTGAATAGATAAGTTACCAGGTAGCTGATCATGAAAAGCTTCTCAAGTAACAAGGACTGAAAAACATACGCCCTACTTGCAAATTCGTGTTTAAAAATTATTGACTTCAGCATGGGCTGAAGAGTCTTGATGAATCCATGCTTGAACTAGGAATCCAAATTATGTTTTCTGAAGAATTCAGCTTGAGTAGCTCTAGAAGACCTGGGCTCTCCTGGCATTGTATGTGTTTTGAATGTCACTGCCACAAACCTGCCACTCTCCCAGCATCAAAAACATCTTCATTTATTTGTTGGACTTTTTGGCAGTGTCTAAAATCTCCCTTTCCACCTTAAATTGCAAAGGTGTCTATCATAGCCAGTAGGTTGCTTCCTGGCCTAATTTTCCACATTGAAATTGATTGTCTGAGCATTGTGAGTTCTGGAATTTTCTTTCCACTACTGAAGTTACCTGTAATTACCAAGTACCCATTCTAAAGTGTGGGATAACAACTAACAGCAGTGGTTGTTCACTGACTTTTGTCTGGCTTCCTAGTTTTCAACACAGCTTTTCTTTGCAAATATAACTTTGTATGTTTTTTCTAGTCAGTCTTTCAAGAAAACAGGTGCTTAGTTCTAGCTCCATTAAGTGTTCTGGAAACCTTGCAGGTGTCTCCCATATCAAAAATAAGCAACTTGATTTTACCTTCAAAAACAGTGGAAGACATTAGTCACATTACCTAGCATCCTGCCCAGCATCTCTGGTCCGCTACAAAGAACTTGTCTCCTGCATCTGATCAGTCACCCCATTAATGTCTGCTTTTGCCATACTGTGTTTCCAAGGGGCAGCATTGTGCCTTTGCCCAAGCCCTTGCATTTGTAGAAGTCCTAGAACACCGTAAAAATTTCCTCATAAGTTTCTGAAAACCTGTCTCTCAGAAATGTCAGAACAGACAAAGCCTTGCTTGCTGGAGTGATGGCCTCCTTGTTGCCTAATTTTCCCTCTCTAGACCCTCTGACATTTCCATCCACCTGTCTTTATTCATCACTCCAAAGAGACAACTCCACTGTGACTCATTCCAGTCTAGAGGTGCACCACTAAGCCAGAAATGAAAAAAAAAGAAGGACAACCAACATTTCCTCCTTGTGTGACAGCATTTTGAAAAACTTACTGACCTCCACTTTTGTTTGGAAAGAAAGCTAGCAGGGGCAGCACAACCTGGAAGGTGTTTCAAGACCATGGATCTTGAGAGGAAGGAGATATTTTTCTTGAGATCCACATGAAGACATCTCTGTCCTGCTGTGAAACAATAATTAAGGTGTAATACTGACCTCAATGCATCCTAGTGGATAACTTCCAAAGTTCTAACCCATAATAGTAGCTGAGGTTAACTGGGCTTTTGTTTTCAGCAAACAGGAAATTAACAAGGACATGAAATTAAAATGGAACTTAAAAAAAAAAAAGTAACAGCTTGAGAAAATGGCAAATACTTATGGGCAACTAAAAACAAACAAACAAACAAAACAAAAAAAACCAAAGCAAGCAATGTAAAAACTAAAGGTTTTTTCCATTTTAACTGATTATAAATTAACTGTTTTATTTTAGCATTTCTAATACATTCTTATATTCTTCCTGAAAATTTCCTTTTCACTTTAAAATGGCTTAAGCCATTAAAAGGCATTAAAAGATGTATATTGAAGCAAACACTGACAGTTTATATCTTCACTTAGTCTCAAAGTGAGATACTGAATTTTGGTATAATGAAGAATTCTGTTTAAATGCTCCAAAGTTTCTGTTCTGACCTAATCTATTTTCCAGTTCAATTTATCAAGTCAGTAAATCCATTTCTAATCCAGCTTTACGGTTTAGTCCAAGTTCCAGGCATCTACCTTCCTAGTCTAGTAAGCCTTTGCAACTAAAGTTTTACCTTAAATGTGGCCCTTTTTCTGTCTCTGCTGAGTACAGCTGTAATTTAGAATAGACTTTATGAGCTCAGCCCCTCTTTTGGGAAAGTTACCAGTATATTTTAATCACCAGGTTTGGAATAAATGGATGGGTTTTAACAAGGCATAAGATTTATGAAGGGATAAATATAGATTCTCAGGAAGAAAATATGAACATATGAGAGGCTGTTAAAATTACTATTAAAGATCTAGGAGCAAGAGACATGGTAAGTGATTCATCCTACAGCTAAGGAGCATGCTTTTTGTCTGGCACTGATTATGTCTGTATCTCTTGGGATGCAGAGCCTGCACAAAAAAAAAAAAAAGTCAGGACTTTTGCACTTTCAAAAGATACTCCTCCATAATACTTGAGAACTATCTAAGAAGCATTTATTAATTGCTGGTGGAAAAAAAGTTATGTCTAAGGGACTATAAACATTTTAGAAAACAAATTAAGAAATTGAAACCCATGTCAAAGAACTGCCTTTCAAGACACTACCATGAAGACAGGTATATTAGAGTAAAAGTTATATTATTTTATCAGGCTAAAGAGAAAGGAGACATAAGTAAAAACATGAAGTATAGAAAAGTGGAATCACTTGTAGATGTTCCTGGTTTACTGCTAATTTTATCACTGTTAGATAGGATGCTAAAGGTGAAATATATTTTAGAAGGCTACTTGCTCAGAAGACAGATGCTTTGTGACTGGAAATGAGAGTACTGCCACAGAAAGGATAGGGTGGAATATCAAATGATCCACTAGAACAAAAAGATATTTATACCCTCAACTACAGCTGGAGATGCAAAAATGTAGTTAGTTCCCTTAAACAGGCAAAGTTTGGAAACAAGTAATGTGGGGAAAATGCTCTTACAAAAAGATATCCTGCCTTTCCTGTCTACTTCAAGCATCCCTAACGACAAATGCAGTGACAGTCCTTATGACAAGTAAATTTTGACAGATTTTTTTCATTACAACAGGTGAGACAGCCTTATCTTGTGAAGAGACCTTACAATAAACATTAAAGTCCCACTAAAGGGTGAGCACCAAGAAGTAGGGAGGGAGTTATTTGCATGACTGGTGTCAGAGACTGGATTTATATCTGACTGATTGATGGGTTGAATCAACCATTTTGCGTGTGTGTGTGCGTGTGTGCGCGCGTGCGCGCGTGCGTGAGTGCGTGAGTGCGTGTGTGCGTGCATGGAGGTGGCCAGGCCTCCAGTATCAATGTTCACATGCTAAGTCTTGCAGCCAAGATGGCCAGTGCAGTCGGCAGCCATATGGCTTGAAGGCCACATGGAGCACCTGCCAGTCAACAACACCCACCAGGTAACCTGCCCTGACCACACCCCCTGAGCCTCTGACTGGCTGTGGCACCCCCTACTTTGGCTGGAGGGACACTGAGTGGCCAGGGAACCAGAAGTCCCACCAGGGGGGAGAGGCCACAGTAGATAAAAGAGGCACACAAGGGCTTTCCATCTTATCTGGGTCTGCCCTCCTGGAGTTTGTCAACTTGTGACTTCTTAGTGGTAACTATATTTTCTGTCTTTATTCTGATTTTAATTGCTCTCTGTTTACTCTTTTCTTCCTCTTGTGAGTAACCTTAACACCTGTTTTCTGTACTTTGTTTAAGTTGTAGGTATTTCACTCAAATTGTAGATAGTTCATTTAAGTTGTTTGTTGGTGTTTGCCTAGTATCTTACTATTAAATTCTGTGCTTCTGTGGAATATTTTCCCTCTTTAAACATTGCTCCTGTAAACTTTTTTTACCAAAATGCCTATTTTCTCATGAAATTAAAAGAAATCTCTTAGAGAAAACTGGATAGTTTTTTCTTCAGATGTGAGCTCAAGATATCAAAGAATAATAGGCTTTGCAAGAGTTTGTGTGGGTGAAATCTCTTGTTGTCTGGAACTAAAGTACACCTGTTGATGCTTGGAGCTTCTGGACTAGGGTGTAACAACTGGTGACAGGCATAGTGGAGTGTCAGTGAACATGAGCCACCATGCTGTGCCCCAGCTTCTTGGTGGCTCATAGACACTGGAGTAATGCCCACTCTCCACCAGGATTTAAGAAGCTGAGAGTCAGATGAGAATAGTGTGAGTCACACCAATAATTACCATAATGATCTTTTATGAATGAAGGTGCTTCAAAGGAGGAACGTCCTCCACATGACATAAAAGTAATTTGTGAAGCAAACAGGTCTTTTCTAGTTCTCTGTAAGGTAGTACAAAGAAGAATGAAAATTAATTTCTTTTTAACTAATACAGCAAATATACATAGTTAAAGATACCCATATATATGGATATTCTCTCCTTGAGCAACATTTTCCCCCTAATGTTTCCATATGACAAACATTTTATATGTACATATTATTAAGTACAGCAGGAGATCTACCATTACTCTTTCAGTTATTTGCAATTTGCCGAGGTGATTCACCTGACTTTTGAGTCTTTATATATTTCCTCCTTTCTTGGGAGTCTTGAAGGAAACCTGTAAGGTGAATTGAACTTCTGTTGTCATCATTAGTGTGCACTTGGCTACTGTCTCTCCTGGGAAAGCCTGCCCAGCTGGGTGATGGTATATATCCACCAATATGATACATGTCAAACTGATCCTGGAAAAATAAAAGCTACTAATAACCATTAACTGGGTGGTTGCCAGTGTCAGAAGAGTTCATTGCATGCACAGTTTGCTCCCTGCACTCATCTGAGGATTGTTTGGGAAAGGGAAATGGACAGCGGACAGCACAAATCGCCCACAGCTTTCATGCCTGTTTTTATGCCTACTCAGTCTTGGGCAGGGAGTATGTACTGTGGACTGAGAATCTCTGGGCTTATACCAAATGAATGAGTTGACTGCACACTTTCGTCATCACCATAAACAAGAGAGCACCAAGGTGTGCACTCTTGGTTAGGAAGGCTGTAATTCCATCTCTATAACAGTGGCTATTTATTTGTGTTTTGTTTGCATGCACCCTCCAGGGTGTGCAGATATAACAACTAGACTCTGTTCCTCACCTAGGCTTCAATTCTGACCCAGCTTACCAGAGGGAAATCTCTGCCTAACAAGTCATGCATAATAAATAAAAAGGCCAGACAGTCTTCACAGTGCTACCTACTATTTGATTGGCGTGGAGAACAGTTACCACCTTAGTCATTCATAGCATAAAGGCCTATTCCAGACACTGTCATAAAGCCTCTCAGTGATTGAAAACAAAAATTTCTCCTGGATGTACATAGAGTTTTCACCCCAGTGTTCTGCAGTAAAAATTCAAGTAAAGATATTACATCTCATTGTATACACTATAAGGTATCACACATTATATTATGTATAACATAGCATCATGTTATAATATATGTGTTATGTATATAATGAAAAATCTGAATTGTGAATGTATGATTGATATAACCAATTGCAGAGTTGCAATTAGAATAAATTTTAGAAGCCTTCACAACCAACAAAAATTGAAAAAAGTCTATAATGCCAATATGCAAAATATTCCATGTGTGATAGCAGGAAAGTAACTCCTAGTCACCAAGCAGGCAGAATTTCAGTATCTAGAAAGAAGCCTCTATCATATATCACACAACCCCTCAGATCTTACTGTTTCTCTTTGGAACAATACTAGGGAGCAAAACTAAAGGACAAATCCACCCTCCTCACTGTTTCTGTTTTGTTCCTTGTCTTTTATTTCTTGGAAAAGAGTACACATTCTTAAGAACAGAAAGCCATTCACATCAAGAAAAGGGCAATAACCCTGGGAAAAGAATTGACAGTGCATTTAGTAAGACATGTAGCTGTAAGATCTCACAGGCGAGTTGGGGAAAAGAAAAGTTAACCTTGGAAATCAATGACACCAAAAAAGGTAGAATTCTGAGCTTACCAAGGTTTAGAACAGTAATCTTCTGAGTTACATTCATGAGGTCCTACCCTTCAATATAAAATTTGTAAATACTACCTGTGCTCTATGAATCAATAAAGATTGATGCAGAAAGAGATAGTGCTTTCTGCTAAAGAAAAACATGCCGCCAACAAAATGAGAGAAAAGATGTTTCATTAAATTCTACTTTTATTATTTTACAAAAATACTCATAGCATTGAAAACTTGTCCTTCTCCATGCACATATTTATAGACTTTTCAGAAAATATATGGAGTTACTTGTGCAACCAAATGAAAATGGCATACAATTATGCTAAAAACTTGTATGAATGAGAAATATATATTCTGCTAAGAATAAAGTTATATGTACAACAATATCTACACCTTGGAAACCTAAAATAAATTAGAAAGGAGACTCCTTTATTCCTAAGAAGCACATCTTAGAAGGTAGATTTGAATCTGGCAATTATATTTATGTCATACAATAATGCTACAGTGAAGAAACATCACTGTGGTTGGTATGATTTGTGTACCCACAGTTCAAGTTAGGTGCTTAAGGAGTAGACATCTGTAGGTTCCTACTACAACTGACTTGTCAAAGACATCATAAAGGGTTAGAAGTCCTCAACGAATTTTGAGATGTTTTATGATCCATCTGGGCTGCATTAAGAATTGAAAAAAATGAAACCAACCAACTAACCAACCAAGTAAATAAATAAATAATGCCCAAACTTAAACCTCAAAAATTCTGCGATCAAGAGATTTTGTCAGGGGATGAGAAGTTATGCATTAGTAGCAGTACTAACTCAATAGTTCTTTGGAAGTCTGGCCTCAAACTGAATAAAACCAAAATATTGACAGTTGTAATATTCCTGATTGTGCTAACTTTTATGTTTTCATGTATGCTATCACCCATGATTCTCTTCAGATGGAATGCAACAGCAAATCTTTAAAAATCCCTACTGGGAAATGTAAAAGAATTTTAAAATAAGAAATCAGAACTTAATATCAGCTCTCAGTGCTTACTTCTTACAGTCTTCAAAAATTATATGCACATTAAATTGCTGGTCTAATATTATTAAACTAGTATTTCATTTTTATTTTACAGTCCATGCTTTAGAAAAGCTTTATGAACTCAATAGTTTTTCAAAGGCTGGTTACTTAGCAGGGTACATCATCCTGCCTTGTTATTGCAAAAAATGGACAATTTTAGGTAAAGTATTGCTGACAGCAGATTCGTGTATATTATTAGGAAATTGAAACAGAAGGAGATACTGAGTTTTGTGTCTTCTTCAAAACATTTCTTCATTGCTGTCACCAATGGGCTTTCAGTGGCACAGCTAATTAGTTGTACTAAAGCCTTCTGCTGTAAGAGTTACTTCACTTCTCTTCTTGTTTGTCATTCACCTGTCACAGCTTGTGTTTTCAAACTATGCATGCTCTGGGACCCAGGCTGGCACATAATGGATGTTTGTGCAGCATCTACTACAATGAGTCCCCAACCTGGCTGAGGATTACCTGTGCCAATATTTATTTGAATAATTATAAACCCTAGGCCTGTGAGAGTTCTTTGAAAAAAGGCAAAATGCACTGGAGCAAAAGTTGTAAATATTTTGCTCTGCTTCATTGATGGGATTTAGTCAAATGGTGCATAAATCAGCGTAGGCAACACAGTTTATAAGACAGATTCTCTTGAAAGAAAACAGAGAATCAGCTTAGAACATGAAATTTCATTCTCAAAGATTGTATAGCCAATTGTGCTTCAATACTCAAAAATTAATATTCCAAATATTTTTCTTCAGTGGGGATTTGAAAAAGACATATTAATTTTGAAAATGTTTTTAATTATCTCAAATGGCAGTGTGAACATTAACTGCATATTATTTTAAGTTTAATGGTATTGTATAAAAAAGATAAAGGATCACACTTTCACTAAAGTGAAATTATTACACTTTCAAGCACATATAAGCACAAAGTTTCTTGTTTTTCCAGAAAAAAAAATAGTCCTGTCATTGAATGTTTTGACATTTACAAAATTTATTTCTGATTAAGTAACATTGAGTTGTGAAGATGGAGGAAGAAGCTAGATACATCTCTCCTGATTTAATGACTCCATGACAGTAATCTGCGTGGTTCAAAGAGGATATAAAATGCAGCAAATGTTTCAACTTTAGGATCTACAACTGAGTGTTAAATTTTTACCTTTTGTTTCATCAGAAAATTGGAAAAATTACTAGAAAGATGGGAAAATATTGTGTAAAGTACCAACACATTTTCCCTCACTATGATGCAGATGTCTCTACTAGGTTTCATTATCAGCCATATAAATTCATGCATAACTTTTTGTTAAGCCACATATGCCTAAGTTGCAGATTTTGTAATATTAGGTATTTTATTCATAGCCACTCTTAAATGGTGAGACCTGAAGTTTCTTAAGGACTACTTTAACTTGCATGAAACTTGGCTACCAAACAGACCAACTGAAAACTGAGAACTTCATGTTCCATTTTCAAATTGCTCTTTATATTCTTGTTACATCTCAATAACACGCATGCAGCATGAAGAAGCAGTGTATGTATAAAGTCAACATAGGCTGCATGGCTGCCGAAGAAAAGAAATTCTCAGAGGCTTACTACAGTTTGGTCAAGTGTCATAAAGCATCTGAAATCCTTGTTAGTAAAAACTGCGCTTGAAGATATAAGTGCAAAAAGGCAGTGGAATTCACCAGTGCATATGCCCTCATGTCTGCTAAGTCACCTCTCCTTTACAGGCAAGACTAGATCCTTCAGTCAGTAGCTGTCCCTGCTAGCTCCCTGTGTCAAAGGGCTGTAGAGGTAAAGTGAACTTGGACTACACTAAAAGCTTACTGCTTCTCCTCCTATGTATATATTTATATATAATCATTCTAGGTGTAACCTAGGATGTTATATCATGCCTCCCTGGCTGTTTGGCTAAATTTATCCTTCCTCTCTTATGAAGAGACTCTTACAAGCATGCAAGTGCAGAGGTACTACAGGGAGAAATATTGTCCCACACCTCCTATTTCTGCTTATAAAGAGAGACCAAACTACCCATGCTCTTAGAGATGAGCTCTAAGAAAATAGGCACACATTTTCTCATAATTCTGATGTCTTTATTTGTACAACACAGTTGTTCAAAGTTGATACCATCTTTTGTACCTGTAGCTCCAATTCTGAGATGGCTTAAGTCATAAATTACCTCAGTGAAATGGCATCCCACTTACTATTGGGTTTGTTTTGTATTTTAATCTATTATGAAGGGAAGGGAGGAGAAGGTTCATCAATCTGTGTAGCTGTTGCCCTAATGGCTCTCACAAGAGCCAGTTTTACCAATAATGTGCACAGCTAGATGGTGATGACTACGAAAGCATTAGACCTGTACTATAATCTTTGCCCCTAATGATTTCAGAACAAATAGAACACAGTAAACAAGAATCAATCAACCAACCAACAAAAAACCACCCAAAGCTCAGTCATCACCATGGCTAGGCTTTGCAAACAAAGATTTGGGAAGGGCTCTACCCACAAGTGCTGCAAGCGTTCTGATGGCTAAAAAGGCCGATGCGGGATAGGCGAGTCTGGTCACAGAAGGCACAGCAGAAAGTCTGCCTTGGGTGATATTGGTGAGGAATGGTTCTTTCTGCGTTATCTTTTCTCCTTGACGCTGATTCTGCATGCTTTCTCAAAGGAAGCAGCAGCATTATGAATGGACCCAAAGCAGACTAGCCAAATGGTAAAAGACCTGCTGTAACAGGAAGTCTGGAAATGTCAAAGGTTGCTGGAGCAAATCTAAGTAGCCTTTCACATTAAATCTGAAAACACAAGATGCCAGTGAAAATATAGGTAGGTAGACAGAAAATCTGAGCTACCAATCTGGGGTGAATCTGAGGCAAAAGAAACTACAGGAAGATGCAGGGTTGATGCTTAAGAAAGATGTTATAATTTGCAAAGTAAATGAAGTTACTTATTGAAAAAATTAAGTTTGCATAATGTGAACTAGTTGTCTGAGGTAGACAATAAGCCAGCTATGAAAACAAAAAAAAAATGTCAGATGGAAAAAGATCAAAAATAAGCCAAGTCAGAATCTCCCAACTACAGATGGAGCTGAATGCAGTGTGGCCATCATCATGACCCAAGATACTATTAAGTGTTGGAATAAGAGTCACACTGAGTATTGGATTAAATTTACCAGTGTATTGCAGCAAGACCAGCAGAGATCACACGCATCGACGTGATGCAAAAGGCAGATCTGGTTTTATTCAAATCAGCTCACACTTATAAAGTCCAGTTAACCCCGCCCTGAACACAACAGGTCTGATCCCATAGGCAGAAGGCTGCAAACATGGCCATATAAGGCAAACCCCAGGTACTTTCCAGGTTGCTGTGTTGTTGTTTACTCTCTAAGTTTGATGTCCCATGCTCCTCTGGATTCACCAGAGCCAGTGGGCGGTGACACCAGTGTTTACAAACTGTGGCACCACACTGAAAGCATGAGCAGAGGATAACCAGAGCAGTGTATAATTTTGTAACCAAAAGCTAAAGATTATAAATTTGAAAACTAATGGGATAGGAGCACAACCCACAAGCAAAGTGGAAATATAGCACTGGAAGAAAAGGCACATGCACAGAGGGTAAAAGGTTGCAATTCAGTATAATTAAGTAAAAAACACAAAGAAAACACTGTATAGAGTGAAACATACCCTATCTTGAGTTACGAGTGAACTTTCAGAAGTCTGAGGAATTAAAGAAGCGGAAAATTTGAGAAAGCCATGCAGGACACAAAACTATGCTCAGCTAAATATGGAATATATGTGGAAAAAGAAAGATCTTTAGCCTATGGCTGGAGTTGAAGCAGGAGACAGCTAGACTCACTGGGAGCTGTAGAGCAAGTAAAAAATTGGTCGGCTTCGCTATGTTGGCAGTGTATGGGACTTCACCTACGTAAAGAACTAACATAAGTACTAAATAAATCTGTGAAAAGGAAACATTTTTATTACCTACCAGGGGATAAATCCTTGGAAGAATGGCACAAAGCCCAGATAAAAGGTTTTGCCAGACCTGTACTGGGCCAATGTTACTCTGTCTGCATTGTCCTTCTGGACACAGGAGCCCAGAGGGGTCACCAGGCTGGCTCCAGATCCAGTTCTCTAGGACACACAGCTTGGCAACAAGAAAGAGCTGAGGAAGATTCACTGTGTTGCAGATAAGATAATTAGAACTCACACAGTATTTTCTGGATTTCTTCTTTTAAGCAGTTTCTGAGCCAGTTTCCATGAATAAAAGGGAAGCTGTGTGGAAAAGTATTCTTTTATTTAGGAAAGGTTTTCTTAGGTATATATGAAATTTTAGCATTTTTTGCTAAAAGGGGAAGTATGAAGGAAAGTATTAGGGAAAGTTAAATGGAAATTGACTGGTGGAGTCACACCCTTTCAACCCCTAAGGAAGTCCAGTAGGAGATGGAGCAAACCAAGTGGATGGGGAGGAATGGGAACAGGTCCCTGATCTGAGAGGTAAAAGAACCCCTTCTTGACCACCATCACCTCCCTGGGTGCCCTTAAAGAACAGATATGAGGCCCTGAAGCCAGAAAGTCAAGTAGAGGACAGTCAAGAGGAAGATCTGTCTGGAGGGTCTCCTGGTTGCACCCCGTCTACCACACGAATTACAACTACAGTTATAAGAAAAAAAGAAGGGTAGTTGTAGTCAGTGACTCCCTTTTGGGGGGAACTGAGAGCCCTATATGTAGACCAGACCCATCCCACAGGGAGGTTTGCTGCTTTCCCAGGGTCAGAGTAAGGGATATTAGTAGGAGACTTCCTGAGCTAATTCAACCCTAAGATTATTATCCACTGTTGGTAGTCCAGTCTTGGAGTGATGACATTAATGGAAGGAGTATTAAGGTAATTAAAAAGGATTTCAAGGCACTGGGTCAATCAGTTCATGGGACGGGAGCACAGGTTTTATTTGCCTCAGGTCCTGTACTAGCCAGGATGAATGAGTAGATGAATGAGGAGAGGAGTAGGAAAGCTCATATTATCAATAGGTGGCTAAAGGACTGGTGCCACCATGGAAATTTTGGGGTTTTTGACCATGAGGCAAACTCCATGATACCTAGTCTCCTCAAATCAGACAGGCTTCCTCTATCTAGGAATGGCAAAAGGACTGTAGCCCATAAGTTGGTGGGGCTGATCAGGAGGGCCTTAAACCATGTTTGAAGGGGGAGGGGATTGAAACTGGGCTCACCAAAGATAAGCCTAAGGGTGGAAAGCCCAAGTTAAAAGTGAAATCAGCTCAGCTGAAGCGCGTGTACACTAATGCACGCAGTTTGGGCAACAAACAAGAGGAGCTGGAAGCCATGGTGCAGCAGGAAAGCTATGATGTAGTTGCCAGAAATGTGGTGGGATGACTTGCATGACTGGAGTGCTGCTATGGATGGTTACAAAAAGACAGAAAATGCAGGCAGGGTAGGAGAGGTGGAGGGGTGGCTCTGTATGTTAGAGTCTTTACATTGATTGGGTACTATGCTCATGCCCCAAGTTCAGCTATTCAAAGTTATGGCTGACATCTAATCAGATGCAAATAGGAGGGCCAAAGTTAAATGCCTAATTTCCTTATATAATCCATGAATAAGAGTGAATACTTCCACAAAAGGCAATCAGAACATCATTACTTTATCTATATGAATTTGTATAGCCAATTATCTACTTCCTAGCTGACATTTGTCATAACCCATTTCTGAGGATAGCCAATGCTGCCTCTCTACATGATAGCAAATGCCTCAATTAGAGCCCGCCAGGATTTTTTCATTTAAATGGAATAGGCATGAAAGGTTTTGCTGGAAAAATACCATACACAAGCTCAATACACTTTCCCTCCCCCTCCCAAAATACAGCATGAAACCTTTCTGCATACAGCATTGGTTGGTACACAGCAACCCTATGGAAGAGACAAAAGTCATGACAGCATGCAACGTGATTATGTAGACTACCTTACAGGAGGATAGACCTCTGCTAGCAGGTTATGTACCCATAGCTTCCATTTCACCCAGAAACCAATTCATGTTGATAGATTGTGTACATTTTCCACAAATGCTGGAGGTGGGCTTCATCTCAAGTAGGTTTACAACATATATGGGATATATCAGAACTGCTCTGTTAGATTCTCTCCATTGTCAGCAGGGAGAAGCAGGTACTAAGAAAAATGATTCATCTGACCTGCCTTAGAAATCTGCTGAAGGATGGGATGACTCATACTTCAGCAAATTGTATTACTCTCCATTGATAGGAAAAGTTCTGACAAGTAGCCTGACTTCAAGTAAATCCCACACAAAAAAACAACACTCATCCATAAATCTGGAACCAACAGAAGTCTTCTAATAAAAGGGACAAACAGCCTCATTCTTACAAAACAGCCAGATTTGCAGTGTACCTACTTCAGGGACTATTAAAACAAACCCAGATAAGACAGTATCACAGTACTGTGACCAAAACCACAAGTTATACATTTGAAAATAAAACATTTTACATATTGAAAGTCTTTTTGCATTGATAAAACTATGGGAGATGAAAGAGAGTTTCTTTTTCAGAATCACGATATACCTGTACCCTATTATATTAGTTTTGTAAACCTGAACTTGTGTTTGGCCACCAGTCAGTACAGCCCCTTCTGAGAAGCATCACTATTAACATGCAAAAGTATAGCTTGCAGGAAGTAGACAAAAAGAAGGAAAGCCTCTTTGGAGGTCCCCTTGCTTCTCTCTGGGAGGGCAAAGCTTAGCCAAACTTGGGATATATAGGGTACCACTCTAAGCAACAAAAAGTTCACAGCCAGCTCACACATTCACAGGTCTTTCTGCTCCTGGTCTTTCATCATTATAGATCACTATTTCCTAGAGCCTTTCTTGAGTAGTTAAGTAATTTGGTGAAAACCTGTCTTGGTCTCTAATTTCTTTTACATCTTTTTCCCCAGATAAAAAAATCTGTTTTGTCTCTGATGACTCTAGAAATTAAAAAACTTGATTGGGAGAAAGTGCTCAGCTGCAATCAAAAGAAATACATACAGAAGTTCCAGAGCTGCCCTGGCCGCCTATAAGGCTGCCAGAAAGTCTCCCAACCACAGAGCGCAGCATCACACCTTGCCTAAGCTCTCTGTCCTTCTTCCATAGTGCTCAGCTCTGCTGCAATTCCAGCTGCCACAGTGACCATCTGAGTCATTGCAGTTTCAGCACCACATAATAATGAAGGAAGAGTAGACTGAGGCTATACGGGGAAAAAGAAAAGGGAAGCCAAAACTGTAGGGATGGGCAATTTGAGACAGTAAGTGTGGTCACTGAATGAAAGTATGGTAGAGTATGATTTGAGAATACCAGCAAGTTGAGAAGGAAATGAAAAAATTGCCCTGGATGTTCTCCACAGTAGCAATGCAGAGCCCTGGCTGTGACAGAGGAATCACAACTGCCACATGGAGAGGTCATTGCCTTCACCAAATCTGAGAAGAGTAACCAGAGATAATAAACTTTCAGTGAAAGGGAGGTCAAAGCTCCTATCAGGTTCTGCCTTTGATGCCTAAAAGTGATGACAATGATGGACCTCCAGCAAATTGCAGGCTTGTCTAGAAAAAAACCAGGAAGTTTTACAATAATTGGGTCTGGATCTTCTTAATAAAGAGAAATTATGCTTCTTTTTTAATACTGTAGTCATAGAAGAATGATGAAGAGTCTGCCTTCTCAAGCATCAAGTAAGAGAGAAAAATCTACCATTCTTGTTTCTCACTATTCAGCACATGGGCATCAAAACATCAATGCAAGCATCTCCAAAGGTAATTGCCCTTTTTGATCTCAGTGGCTGGTCAGCATATTGAGTCTGTGGTTACACATCATGATCTGACTGCAGCAGAGCCAAGTGAAGACACTGCCAACCTGGCTTGTTCCAAGCTGTTTGCCATCATCACTTTGCTGAATATTGCTTACTTGAGGACCTGCTGGCATAACTATTCAGCAAATCTCTCTCCTGTTCAATAAAACAGCCTGGTGAGCTAATATGCCATAAATAAAAGGTCTTCTCTAGGCTGCACTGTTGCAATTCAGCTGGGTCTTGAGGTCGTCGTTCACCTGAGGAGTCACACCAGCACTACTGGGAGTCTTGAACCTCAGCTGCCTCTGGCCAGGGACTGTTTCTGTTTTGAGGCTGAAGACCAACCCTTTCCCCCTCATGCAGCTGAATTTGGTTGACCCTTAGATTAGCTGGTTGACCCTGAGATTAACTCAGTGGGTTAGAATATGGTTGTGAGTTTGATCCCTGTATAGCCCATGCACTGAAGAGTTGGACTCGATGATCCTTGTGGGTCACTTTCAACTCAGAATATTCTATGAAATTTCTAACATCTCCAAGCCTCTTCCCTGATAACACTCTACCTACAAACTCTGTCTCTAGGGTTTTTCCAGGCCATATTAAAAATATCTCTGATTTTTCTGCTGGCTTGGCTGTCAGCTTCTCTAGTGTTTCTTCTGTCTCCAGCCTGCCCCCTTGCTGGAAGCTTGTCTCACAGTGCTCATCCTCCAGCAGAGCCCTACTCCCACCTTGTTCAGATCCCTGCAGCCACTGTCTATTTTGAGTCATAGTTCCCAGTGCTTTGGTTATCTGCTCAGTAAAGGAGAGCATGGGTTCTTCAAGGAAATAGTAAATTAGCTGGCCCTTGCTCTGCATGGAAACTAGGCACAGACAGTTGCAATAAGATAGAAATTTAAGTATCTCTCCAGTCCAGGAGGTATGGTGGGCTGGGTTTTGGAAAGGGGCACTGAAAAATGTGCATGGAACATTCCTGTGTTTAAGAAATTTTTCCCATTTTTCCCTGTGGACTCATCCCACAGTCACTAATGGCTGATCTAAAGGAAAATAGGTTAGCTTTGCTCTCTGGTCTGAGCTGTCCTTCCCATGTGTCTGAAGTAAAGCCTTGTGGCTGACAGGCCAAGCCTGCTGGCACCCTTCAACCTGAGCCTCCTGCTGTGGGACTAGACTTAACAGGCTAGTCCTCAGCTCCCAGCACTGCAGCGTGTACCTTTAATGTTAGTCTCTGGCTTATGATTTCACTTTCCAATGATATATGCAGTAAAATTTGAAGTGACAGAGAGAGAAATCCTCACAGAGGTACATGCTGTTAAATATTAAAGCTGATTTCTCCCCAGAATATTCCAACATGGCTGTGTTGCTTGATACGTCTTGGTTGGTAGAGTTTAACTAAGAAAACACAGACTGAATGCAACACTTGTAAATGCTGCAAAAATAATCAAAAATTCTTTCTTCCTGTTTTCTGATGTGTGTGACCTCAGTCCACGTTTGGTGTAAGAGGCTCAAAAAATGTATTGCATTTCTGTGGAAAGGTTTTGATAGTGGTGATTCTACATAGGTGGCTTCTGTGAGAAGCTGCTAGAAGCTTCTCCCATGTCTGGGAGAGGATTAGATTGGTAATAAACTAAAATAATTTCCCCAAGTTGAGTCTGTTTCGCTCATGATGGTAACTGGTGAGTGATCTCTCCCTGTCTTTAACTCCACCCATAATCCTTTTGCTGTATTTTTCACTTCACTGTCCAGCTTAGGAGGGGAGTGACAGAGGGGCTTTAGTGGGCATCTTGTCTCAAGCCAGGGTCAACCCATCACAACAATGTCTCACACGGAGTCACAGTCAGAAAGCATTGTCCCTGACTGAATCTTTTGCCATGAGAATTCTTCCCTAGTTTCTCAAATTCATATAGAGACTGAGCTGTTACCTGAACTTTTGTGTTTTCTCAGAACTGAATGAAATTTTTCAGACTTCTGCAGTGCAGTTATCATTTTTCTTTGCCATTGTGTAATAGCACTTTGCTGAATGCAGCCCTATGAAGCTCTTCACCTTTAGTTCCCATTTGTTTTCATAAAGCCTATTTCCTTGAAAGGCTTCCTTGTATTGACAGCATATAACATTTTCTCCCTAAGATCTCTTTCTTCTGACCTGAAAACTTAATGCCCATTTTTTAATATTTCAAGTTGTGTCAACAGAAGATTCTTTGTTGCTTTCTTCAGAAAATTTTGTAACTATTTGGCTTTGATCTTTTTGTTATTGTTATAAAATCAGGTCCAGGAAATCTTCAAACAACGTGCAGTGGTTCAGTGGTTTGAAACAGAATGAAATTAGACCTGTATTTTTAAATACACAGATTGTATGAGTTTCAATGGAGCTCAGTGAATTTTACTTCTTTATTTGTTTACTTTTTGTTTCATTACATTAATTAAATATTGAAAAAAATTACTAAGCACAGGTAAATAACTAAGCTTGTTATCAGTCAGGAGTAAAATTGTCAAATGAATATAATCACTTTCTGGCTATCTTTCAATCTTAAAAAACACAGAGGAATTAAACACAGTGGAATATGGAACAAAGAGCATAGAACAAACAGGGGAGAGGGAGCCAGTGCCTGAGTGATTCTTTTCATGCTCTAAAAGCCTTTCTTCTTTCAACTTTTTCTATCTCAGGTCTACTACATGAGTAACTTGTTCTTCCAGGGCTGCCCTGAAACTATGGGAAATGTGTGGCCATGTAAGTAAGGTTTTCAAGAGTTTCTTCTAAAGAGACTCCATTCCTGATGAGGAGAAAAGTGGTGGCACTCTTCAATCTGGAAAGGAGAGCTTATGTGAAAGGGCAGCTGGCTCTAGGCTAAACGGACTGATAGGTGTGAGTGCATACTTGCCTGAGTAAAATGTCTCCCTCACTAGGCTCAACTTTAGCAATTGATTTCTGCTGGGAATCTGCAAAAATACAGCCAAGCCCAAGCCTGATGAAGTCTGGCAACAGCACGCTCAGTCCTTCAGCATGCACATTGTCCCTCAGCTAGATATTTATGGGACATGGGGGTCTCTATAGCCCCACATGCCCAAAGGTGTTGCTGGTATTAGTGTTTCTCGTGTTTCTTGGTCCAAAGAAGAAGCATTGATACAACTCTGAATCAGGTTTTGTAGAGCACTTGGAACCTTGGTCAAACCTACTATTTGTTTCTTTCCTACTAAGTAAAATCCTCCTCCTCTAACCTCAGCTTGGAATGATATCATCATTACAAGTTTCACATGAATACACTTTTGTAGCACATCTAGTTTTCCTCCCAGTACTCATTTATCTCTAGTGAAATGCTTCTGACATAGGTCTGCTCTGGCATTAATCTGACAGCAAGAAATCCAGATAAGCACATAATAACTTGGCACGCTTTAGATCAACCTGACTTTCAACCTCTAAATTCATCTAGATATCCCTATCTACTTTGTGAATCTCTTCTGGAGACATTGATCTTGTGAGCACAGCCACAGGGCATAAACCTTAACCACATCTGCACAAACATAGTCTTGCCCTCTAAAATGTTCTCAGTGCCTGGTATGCTGCTGATGCACATACCAGTCTACCAAGGCAGGATGGCTCCACGCTTGAAAAATCCCAGGCTGCTGTCTTCCAGGAACAAGTATGTCTGATGTACGTGGATATTTTCCTAATTTTCCCCGTCCACTGGCTTGAAACTGTCTTTAAAAAACCATAAGGCAGAATGCAAGCAAGAGATGTAAAGCTTTGAGTGCTGCTAAACTTTTAGCAGCCTGCAAGGCGTCTCCTCAAATCAGTATTGGATGTGAGCTGAATAGGGCAAATGAGAATCACCACACATTAAACACCTTTTTCCATGCAGCATCTTCTGTGTAGAGGATATACTAACACATGAGAAGCAAACCATTTAAAACAAGCTCTACATGTGATCTATATGATCTCTGGCAGGTACCTTTCCTTCCAGAATTCAAGTGGTTTTTACAGGTTTTGACATGGAAATACAAAGTATAATAATGGTAGTGTCAAGATTATACTGCGTCAAGATTTACTGCATTTAGGGGAATGCAGTAAATTGTTAGCAAAAGGTTTTGCAGTATTTTCCATCACATCACTTACAATATTTAGATATTGCTTCTCTTTTATTTGTTTGTACAGTTTTTTCTTAATTTCAGGTTCATTTTAAAAATGGAAATTCTTTCACTAGAGGAACAGGTTAGTCAAATATCTGTTGGAAACTTGCTAGGTAGAAGTGATCCAATCAGTTCTGCAGAGGACTGCAATATAAAGGTGACCACCACCACAGGAAAAGTTCATCCAAGCTTTATTGCTGCAACTTTCTGTATCTCCTCCACTCTTCCAATGCATCACTGTTCTCTCCTCTTCTTCTTTTTTTCCTGGCCTGGTTTTCCTGTAACTCACATCCTGGCCCCAGCCATTTGCAAACACCAACTTTCTAGCCAGTGCTGTGATTCCTGCTTCCTTGCCCAAAAGCTATATCACTGCCACTACCTCCTTTTCCTCTATCTTGGATCTTGCTCTCTCTTCACAATCTATTCCTCATCAGTTTGTTCCCACAGGCACAGCAATAGCCCAAGTTAAGAAGCCTGCATGGACCAGACAGGAGCCCAAGCTACTTTTTCTGGCACAAAGTTGAGGTCCAGCAAAACCAATTAGTCAACACTCAATGCTCATTCCCTCCTCCTACACAAAAACTGCAAGAGCTGGGAGCAGGTGGATGACCATTTTTCCTCCTATGGCTACAGAATGCTGTATGTGATAGATTAAGTTTTTACTACGTGTTTATGAACTCAACATGGCATTTGTAGTTCAGCAGTGTTCAATGTACTTTTCTCATGTTCTTTACAGTATGATATGCCCATTACATTCTTGGAAAGGTATAGGACAATGGCAATGTACAACTTCCAAAACTTACCAGGTCTAATTATGGTTTTGTCATGTCACATTTTGTCTCATGATATTACTTTTTTTCCTGAGATCCCAGTGTCATATGATAAAAATTGAAAATAAAAAACCAAGCTCTCCTGATTGAGGTGAAAATTTGTTGGAGATGGTTTATGTAAGAGGTATTGTTTTATTATTGCAAAGATTCACTATTTTTAAGGCAACCACATAGCTCTTGACAGGCCATACATGAACGATTTTTAAGGGTTTATGTTTGACATAATTATACAATGACCTAAGGGACTGGAACCTGTAAAACTTTTTACAATCCATGAAAATGATCTGTCCTGTAGAAGTGATAACCTTAGTAGATATAATTACCATTTTTTTCTGGTGCTTTTGTCTTCCTGGCAAGTTTATCAGTCTCATTTACAGAGCAGCATTAAAGTTTCCTTTGAATGATTTCTTCAAATGCTTCCTTCATACCTTCAACCCACTTTGCTGGAATTGGAGTTGTCTTTTGACTACATGCTAGCATGCTAGAATTTTAATTCAAGGTTAAATGACAGTACAAATAATAGATACTGGTGGCAAAATAGTTCTTTACAATCAAATCTGATATTGATTTATAAGTTTTATATAACTGATTAAACTTAGGAAAATAAATCATATCCTGGTCTTTATATGAAAAAGGATCATTAATGTACTATCCCTTATGCATGATGCCATTCCACTGCATTGCTTCCTTATCACAGCCATATCTAGCATCCAAGACTAAATAACTTTTCACTTAGAAATTGAATGTTTACAAGGATATGCATGACAGAATTACACTTCTTAGCAGGCATTTTTAATATACAGTCTGTAATCCTGATTGTCTCAGTATAAAAGAGTGTATTATTTACTGACTGTTGAAAATTCTAGAGGATAAAGGCATGATATGGAAATTGCAATGGTAAATTATGGTATGTCTTTAATCCAAGGACTTGTACCCTCTTTTCTGCTCCCAAGAGAATGTTAAAATATAAAACCTATCTTTCAATGTAACGTAATGTTGTGAAATGCAATGTTTCCTCTATTTAGAGGAACCAGTAGCAGGAAAATCAGTGCAGAAACACCTGATTCCTCACCATAATTTAGTGAGGAATGTGCAGAGCTCCACGAGAGGAAGATTTCTTTGGGCTAGTGATACAAAAGAGATTCAGCAAGTCGCTTCATCCACCACATGACTCCACATAGAACCCTCTTGGAAGAGAGAAATCAAAGCAATAAACCTCACCCATTAGTAGTGTAGTGTGACTAACAGCAGTAGTCCTCAGGTAAACAACGTTTGCACAATGGAAAAAACCCCAGCCTACTACAACTTCTTTAACTATGCAAAGTCACTTTGTTTAGTCTCTCTTAATCTCTCAACATTCATGGGAGGAAGGGCTGTGTATAATCAACTGTCTTAGAAATCAGAACACAGGCTAAAAGGAGGCTGTGCTGAGAGATACAGGATGGCTTGGTTGTACACTGTCATATGTCTCATTCAGTTTCAGCCTTATTCTGTCCCCAAACTGTGGTGATTTGATGCCTAAAGACTTCAAGTTTTGATCATATATACCTTAATATCACTGGACGTTGGAGGTTATGTGTCATAATAATTCTACATGATTGTGGAGAATTTGTGCCTTTTAAAAAAGTTGGGCACTCTTTCTCAAATAAAAACCAGACAAATCTTGTGTAATGTAGCTGTTGAAAGGAAGGTTATTAGTAATAAAAATAAAATTACATGTGAGCAAACATGGGAACAAATGCATACCCATATGGAAAGCCAACACTAGAGCTGAAAGCTTATGAAAACACCTGCATCTAAATTTGACCTTAGGCTTTTCTCCTTGTTATATTTCACTAGGGTTAGCCAAAATCTGCAAATAAACAATCCAGTCAAACTGCAGGACTTCTCCAGGAATTCACTGTGTCCATCTGTTTGTGAATCAGTCACAGGCAGAATGAAGTAAACAATAACACATGAAGATACAAATAATAAAACTTCACTGGAGAAAGAAAAAAAGCATCGCTTCTCATGCCAGGACTGTGGTGTATATTCTAACACTGAGGATATTTTTTGCATTTATTCCAGGAGAAACCAAAAAGGCCGTAATGCAGCAGGCTTCCTGTGATCTCTTTACAGACACTTCGTCATTTATTGTTTATTCTCTTTTTATTTCTTCCATAGAGCAGAATTTATGTAAATGTTCTTTATGCTATCATAATTTCCTCCTACTTTGAATGTTTGTAATGAAAGTGGTCCCATGGAGTTTAAAAGAATATTCTTAATTCTGTCTGAAAAGTTGCTAGTTGTTACTATTAAAAGAAATATTTATGAGAAGATACTGAAAGAGTTTTAGGAGATTTTTTTAGAATTAATATTAAAGGATTAAAGGAAGAAAATTCTACAATTATGCCAGAATCTTCTATAGTGGAAATGTATGATTATCTTAGTACCACTGAGGATGGTACAAGCAAAAGTTTGAATTGAAGCAAAGGAGGAAACTTGGTTTTCTATTTGTTCACATTATTAATTTAACAACAGTCTGGGTATCATTGTTGTTTTCTCTATGTAGCCTCTTTTATCCTGCTGTTCAAACCATTCTCAGGGAGAGCTTTTTCTGTAGTTCAGCTATTGCCAGGTTGCTCCTTTTTCCCCATGAACGCCCAGAGACAGTCTTCATTTTTCAAGCAGCCCAGCTATTCATGTTTTTCAAAGACAGCTCAGAAGTATAGGCAAACTGAAAAATTTTATAGTGGATGAAGGCAAAGCAGCTAAAGTAGAAGGCAGTACAATTCAATATTTTGATGGTACTGAGAATGGTGTTATTGGAAAGGGATGGTAAAAATTACTTTTGGATGGATGAGTTTTTTGATGGGGGAAGGAAGTTTGGAGATGTAAGCAATGGTCAGGATCAAGGAATTCAGAGGTCATTCTCAGACTTTCAGAGTGATTTTCTGTAAGAAGAATGAGATTTCCTCTCTGAGATGCTTTTCCTCTCCTCATCCCCTCAGTCCTTCAGTATATATAGACTTCTCTTTCCTGACATGGCAGAGACCCCCGATTCCCAGTCCAGTCTTTCTTGAGGATCCCCCAGCCATCCTATCCTTTCAAGTGTTCTCTTCCTTCAGTTCCTACACTACTTCCACCTCTTGTGCCTCTCCAGGAAGGTTTCCTTTCCTCTGAGAAATCTGTATCATACATCCAGCCACAACACACAGACCAGGATAAAATTGCCCATCTTCAAATGTGAGATTGGGTCACAATATTCAATGTTGCATTTCCATCTCATTCTAAGTACTGTGAAGTCTTCCTGCAATAGCTACTGTCCTACACACCCCAATCCAACCCTCAGCTTTAGTAACAAAGGGCTCTGCATAGATAAAATGAAGGCTGACTGTTCAACTTAAGAAAATACGCTCTAGAAGAAACTAGCCTAAAGTATACACTCAGTTATTCCAAAATTGTATTCAAAGAGCAGTCGACAATCTTTTATCTCTACATTAACTAGAAGGGTGTGTTGAATACATCTCTAAAGGGACTATTCTAAACACAGCTCCATTTCATAGTCATGTTCTTCCTCAGAAGAGAGAATAGCAAGTTTGCTTATTACATGTGCAAGCAATCACTCCCAAGTGAGGTGTGGTTACAAACATTTCAAAGAATTAAAAAAATTGCAGAAATTGTCTAAAATAAATAGAAGCTCAATGTAGGAACATTTGACTTCACGAATGTTCACATGAGTAAAGAAACTACTAAAATGAGCATATTAGGTGTGAATGACTATTTAAATTTCATTTTTTTATTCATATCACAAAGGACTTAAAGTGAAGTAAAAGAAATTTAGGAAAATATTTTCCAATGGCAAATGCATTTAAGTGCTGGACTTTGTACTTGGGAAGATGAGAAACTCTCCATCACTGGAAGTATTTAAGCGTTGTTTCCCCTTGTTGGTCAGAGGAAGAACAAGGTAACCTCTCAACATCCCTTCCAGCCCTGATGTCCACCATAATATAATCACAATAATAGCAGAAAGCACAGTTTGATTCTACTTGTAAAATGCATCTCTATTTCATACAATAGTACAGCTCAGGAGCAGCAGTTTTTAATTTAAATGTTAGTATTTCAGTTACACATTCTTATCAGAAGAACAAAGTCAAAACAGATCATGAAACCTGGAGAAAATTTATCTTTTACCATCCAACATAATATCAACGATTTATTTATCTGAACAACAATATAATGACCTTAATCACTCAAACCCTTCAATAAATTCTGTTTATCATTAATAAATTAAATCTGTTTTAAGCTAGCAGTTTCCATGGACAAATCTCAGACATGGTTGGGGTCCAGGAGCCATTCCCAATGTACACTTTGTGTGCAATCCTCTGTATTGGAGGTTAGGATGATTAGACATTCCATGCCAGCAGATCTCAGTGACCAGTAAATTATTGTCTGTTAGTATTCTTTGTATAAGTTTCACCTGTATCTTGTCATAGTCATTGACTTGGGTTTCAGCTGATGCCTGTAAAGGTAAATATAAAAATAAACAAATATACAATGCAAAACAATAGTCAGATGCTGAGTTTCACTAAAACAGCAAGTACAATAATCTCCAAACAGTATATCTCACCATTTGTCCTATTGCAGCTCAAAATAAAGTCTTCACAAGTTTATTTTTAAAGTCCCATAAATCCTACTCTTATGAAGTGCATCTACTCTCACGAAGAGATTAAGAACAGACAACCACCAGCAAACTTCCCCGATTTGCCTTCAGATTGGAATGTTTTGACCATCCATACATAATAGCTTTAAAGAACATTATTCAGCATCTTACTTAACAGCTTTTTTTAGAAAGACACATCAGCAAACCCACCCACTGAAAGTATAAATAATAGTTATGGGGAAATACATTTCAATATCCAGGCTGATGAAAGTCCATCCTCATGGGGTGGCTAAATATACCATAGCCTTTAAGAATACTACACACAGCAGAAGCTGGTGGAGCCAGGACTCATCTGAGGATCAGTTGTAATAAACCAGAGCAATTATCCATAAGATGAGAGAGCACTTGTGAAGAGCTTAAGCAGTGAAAGGTATCTTTCTCAGGGGAGCAACCTACAGATTGAAAGCTGCATTCCATATAATGTTATTATTGTCCATTTCATAATACAAAAAAAAAAAAAAAAGAGAAAAAATGAAATAAGAGGGCTATTTCAAGACATTTAAGAGTAGCAAAGAGCTATTTAATGGCATTGAAAGGTAATGAATTCAAAACTGGGGAATGGAAATGCTCTCTCATGGTCTACAATTGCCAGCAGGTCATGCAAGCTGTAAGTCTACCTAAATTCAAGAGGGAAGATGATGTTTAAACAAGCCTAGTAGTTCTTCTCTTCTTATACTCTATTAATTAAAAAAAAAAGGTATCAAACCACCTTCCTTGAGATTTATATATATCTCTTTCTATTCAAGCTCAAGGTTAAACTTGCTGCTGTGAAAATTACCCTAGGTAATGTCTGGTACTTAATGTCTAGGTAATGTCTGGTACTTATATTTTCTCTTGAGATGTTAATTTCTGATCTCCACCATGATAATAAACCAAACAGATGTTTCTTAAATCCAGAATGGAAAAGCCTGATTTCTTCTGTCAGGAAACATATTTATGAACACTGCTACAAGTGAAACAGTCAATATATAATATTAGGACTGTGATAGTTTTGATCAAGGCCTTTTTCAGTAACCAGTGGTAACTAAGGAAAGGCCCATTTTCCCAGGTATTCCATACGTGGGTTTTTTCCATGTAACTAAGAGAGAGATAGGAAGTTGCCTCTCTTCTTCTGGCGAGGGTTGGGAGCAGGCAGTCCGGGCATCAGAGCCTGGAGGCCTTATCAGAGCCTGGATCCCTTATCAGAGCCTGAGGCCCTGTTGCAGTGATGGCCATGATCTACCACTTCAGAGATCAGGGAGAGGCTTGTTTTCTCTTGAAGGGAATTTGGTGAGATTGTATTTTGCCAGTTTTAGGGGGTTTGATTGTACTTGTCTGGTTTGTTTCTGCTTTGTCCGTTTCCCCTTCCCTTCTCCATTTTTCCCCTAGGAGCCTTCCGTTGTGTGTGCAGATTGTATATATGATTGTAAATATCTGAAATATATATGTGTATATATATTCCGATTTAATTCAGTTTCTTTCAAGTTTTCAGTTTCCGTTTTGTTTCAGGGTGTCTTGGGTTGAGCTG
>VWZD01008918.1:0-24959 GCA_013396695.1 Sakesphorus luctuosus | reverse complement strand
AGGGGGGAGGGAGGAGAGGGGGGTAGGGAAAGAAGTGTTACTGAATTTCAATTCCATCAAGTGAAATTGAAATTCTTATCAGTTCAGCACATTTCAGCAAATGAGTCCTACTCAATAGTGGATAAATGTTTTTATTTGCATGGATAATTGTTTTCCTAAACAATAACAGTAATGCTACTTTATACATATGAAAATTATGGGATATAAATATAAGTGAAGTAAACAGGGGTTTGTAATTAAAATTAATAACCTTAAATCTTGTATTTTGTATATTTGACAGGTCTGACCAGATTGCTCCTCCTTCATTGATTCCACCATATGCACAGTGAAGTGGAACTAAGAACTTGAAATTCTCTCAAAATGACAGGATGTATTTATAAACACTTAGCTGGAAGGAAGACAGTGTTATGATCTACAAAAACCTTCATTTTACACTGCTATTATTTTTAAAGAGAAACATATAAAAGTAGAAGATTCCATTTAAAGTTACTTGTGGTCTTCTTTGTTTTTATTCAAAGGAAAGCATCTTGATTGTCATACCTTGCTGTATGATGCAGAAGAAATTCTCACCATAGATATTTTTAGCATCAAAATATGACTTTTATCTGTATGTTTTTCTTTTTCCAACCGTTGAATCTTACTTTTTTTGCTATAGATGTTGATGGACATTTATACTTGTTAGTTTAGTCAGTCATGGCAAATATAACAGTTTTAGAATTTGTAATCATGTTGTGTAACAAAAAAAAAAGACTGCCCATATGCTGAGTATTCTCAGAGACTGGCCTTTATTAATTACTTGTAATCTGTTAGCTGGCACCTTACTGTGTGTAGTTTGTTGTTTTCTTGGTTTGTTTTGTTGGGGTTTTTTTTGTTAAAAGTACTGCTTAATGTAATCGGCAGGCAATTAAAAAATACATATGGTATTGTCCTTTGTTTAGTGTAAGGCCAAGAAAAAAGATGACGTTATTTCTTTAAAATGTAAATATTTCAGCTGAAATTCAGATAACAGAGTATTAATGACCTAATTAACTGAATGAAACATTTCTGAAAGCAAAAGGAAAATTCAATAATATCAGTCTGAGCTCATGTAATAACTGATTCCAATGGAGAAATACTATCTTCAGTGAAATAAGTCTTTTCATGTAATCATGAGCTTAAATATTTAATGGTTTATCTTCAGTGAATATATTCAGGGGAAAAGAAAAGGCTGAATAAAATTGAAAGAAAGCTATCAACTGTATCTCAATTTTAGGTTAGGCAATTTAGATTTACTTCAAGAGTTTTTCTAAATCAAGCTTTTAAAAGAAAAGTGCAATTTGCTATTACATTGGTCTATTTACACAGGTTTTGAGAGGGATAACTGTTCTCAGTAAAAAAGTAAACACTTGCACTCTATATAGCTCTGAACATTAATGATTGTGTGCCAAATCCTTCTAGCAAATCCATTTCTCTTTTGTTATTCCAATAAAGTTGCTGTTGCTTACCTCAGAGTTGCATTTAGCTTTGTGTGCTTCAACACTAATGGCCAAATCTGCAAAAGACGCTAGTTGTCAAACACCAATATTAGGCACATAAATTTAATATGTATATCCTCAAAACATTTGTCATTTGTCTTTTAATTTTGGACTCATCTATAGCACACAGGCAAAAATTTTAAACTTGCCATTGGTAAAGTTATCCTATGTGTTCTGGGACATCTCTACAACTAACACCCCTTAAACATCAGGTTTTACAATACTGGTTATCAATAGTTGCTGATATGTGCAAAATTTTTTATTCCACTTCAGTTTTAAACACAAGAAATGGCTTTTAATAAAGTATGTGTCATTTTCTTGGTTTCATCACTTAAATTCTTCAACAAAGTGATGTCAGCATGATTAGGAAGGAGACTGTGCACAGGGATTTTTGCACTGCTTGGGATATTTTTGTTATGGGACCAAAAATGCATATTGGAATCCCATTCAGTGCCAAAGTCATGTAGGTGATGTATTTTTGTGATGGGGTGCTGTAGGGCCGAAGTTAGGGGTGGAGTGAGCTGGTTTGGAGTGGACTGTGTTGTCTTAAGTGGGGAAGCTAGGGGTCGAATTTGCTTTTTCCCAGTGTGAGGCTTTGTATTGTCCTGTATACTTTTTCATGATTTTTGGAGTCCATTAATAAAATAACATGGAAAGAAACACAATTTTCACATAGCTAGAGAATGCTCACTTTACTGGATGAAGACTTTTCGTTGGAAATACAGGCCTATATTTGGCCTATGTTGGTTTGAGATTAGGCAGACATGGAGTGGCAGTTTCAAGGATGTTGAGCCTGTGTGAGGCCTGAGAGAAGACTGACACTGAGCTTTCTGAAATATCCCTTCTGTTACTTTAGCAATACTAATATCTTGAAAGGTGCTTCATTTAGATGAATAAAAAATCCTACTGTATTAGAAAAAACCCTAATATGTTGTGTGTTAGATTTATATTTCCTTTTCAAAATTTTAGAGGATCATTATTGCTATAGCAATGGCAAGTAAAGAATTTATTTACAGTGCCAGTGAAGAAGTCAGGCCAAATATCAATTTAAAATTTAAATCAAATCCAGTACTCTGCAAACAAAATTCAGCCAGAACAAACACAGAATATTTTATTTGGCTCTTGAGTATCATACTTGAGCACACAGAGACTCAGAGAACACTTAAGAAATAATGATCTTCCAATGATAAAACTGTTCCTAAACATATTATTCTGTCAAAGCAACTGCTGCACATCTAGATTAATCTGAAAAAAGAGTATGTTCTCAGGTATTGTATGGCTACTCTTTATACAGTTACTACAGAACAGGATTGTTGGCTCATGGCTATTGCTAGATTCTAGTAGCAGCTGTTGATAAATATTAGTTCTTTTAGTCATGATGTCTTAATAGTAGTCACTAAAGTTATGCAAATTTCTTGGCCTTCTTTAATCAGCAGAGAATAGAAAGAAATCATTTTTAAATTAACAGCACAGCTTTATTGTATTTATATTAATTCACCAAAATTGTTGTAGTCATGGGGTTTCTAAAGACTTCTCATTTCTAAAATGAATGTATTTTAGAAGAATATTTTTTCAATTGTTCATTTCTCAATATGCAGAGATTATTATTTAATACATTTCAGTCAAACTGTAGAAAGAACAAAACTCGTTGACACTTCTGAGACTTCTATTCACCAATCTTTTATTATAACAGTTTCTCAAAGGTAATTGCTCTGAAATTAATTTTCTAATCCTACAGTTTCAATTGTTGGTTAAAGATTGAATTAGGAGCAAGAGCATAGATCCTCAGAGGATTCTCTGAGGGCTTGGACTTAGGTATTGCTATTGTGTTAGCAACTATACACTAGATGTGCCTTTGACCTTAGCTTAATTGCAAAAGAAGGTCTGTCATAAGATCTCTGTATGAAATGTAAATAAGTGTCAACTGGTATATTAACAGATTAATTTATTCATTAGAATAACAATTGCAGAACAAACATAACATTCATTAAAAGCCAAGCCAATGTTGAGACCGGGAAAGCACTGTAGCTGTGTGGCTGGTCCAGTAAGTACACAGGCATGAAAGGTAAAGCTCTGGCAGAGACAATGCAAATGAATGGGGGAGAAAAATGAAACAAACTGAAAGACTGCTGCTATGCTGTCTGTATCAAAGTTCCTCAGTGATCAGTGTGGGGATCAATTTAATTCAGTTTCTTAAAACAGTCACAGAAGTGCAAGGTTCTACTGAAATTTTCAGTCAGCAAAACTGGAGAATGCGGTAGATAAAAGAGTCAAAATAATCATATAGTCAGAAGAGAATGATCTTGAGGATTATAAGCTAGTAAGTAGAGATGAGATGTAGCTTACTAGTATAAAATGTAGATCATGCACTCAAGGAACAGGCAAATGATTCCTAAACTTCAGATAAAATTGCCTACTTTAAGTTAAACAGTAAGTCTTCATTAGCATATCAGTTAGACTGAGATGGGTTATAGTAAAACAGTTTTTAGAATACATTAGGGAGAAGTAACCTGTGGGGGAAAGACAGTAACTAGTAGCTGGAGATAGAGGAGCAGGATTTAAGGGCATCTCAGTGGAAAAAAAAAATTGGTCACTTCTTTTGGTTCAGAAAATTCACTTCAGAAATGCTTCCCCTGCCCCACCCCTTCCCTGATGAAAAAAAGCAAAATAAAACTTGGATCATTTTTTTTAAGAAAAACATTTTGAGGCCATTCTGTCTATTAATATTCCAATGTTAATTTCTAGTGAGATGAAGTTATATTAGAAAATGGTTTTAACTTCTGAACAAACCAACCAACTTTCTGTCAGTTTTAATAGTATATGGTAAGTGAGGTCTATGCAAATATTTGATCTTCTGTTAAAGAATATACTTACATAACTAGAAGAATATACTGTCTATGCTTTTAAGAAACTTATGAAAATAAGTGCTGTGAATCCAATGTGATTATGTTATTACTTATACGTAAGTCCAGTTAAAAAAAAATCTGCTATTAAAACTAAAGAAGGAATAAATAGGGTAATTCTGTGGAATGGAAACAGCCCATAATTCATAGAAGACCACACTGCTTTTCAATGTATCTAGAGCTACAAAAAGAACAAACCAATATCTATATACTTTGCAGAAAAACACTAACCATAATTTTCATGTGTGCAATTTGTGCATACTTTGTTTTCTAGCAAACTAAATTGGAATCAGGGCAGCTAATCTCAGCTTCCATAAATCCTGCTATTATATTCTGCTATGCAAAATTAATGAACAAAATAATTAAATAAGGAGGCTTTCTAAAGGAGCTAAGAGGCACAATTGTGCCAAGACCCTTAAAGTCAGATAATGCAAATCCATACTGGGAAATATTTGCGATGTGTGCAAAATATGTGTGAAATTAAAGCATATGGCTGTTTCTCACCAAATATTCTTGCTTGAAGTACTGTAAACAATCATGAAAATATGTAGCAGCAAACATGATGTGTTGTAACAGATTTTGTTTATAAATGCCTAGAAATGAAACAGGAAATAAATTTTCAATAAGGCAGAAGTAAGAAATCAAAGTACATGAGTACATGAGTAAATATTCACAGCAATCAGTACATTCATATAGTCCAAAACACCTCTTGAAAACTTATGTCAAAACCCCATATAACCTGTTCCTAGCTATTCACAAGCTTTAGACACTTGGCTTTTCCAAACATACTGTTCACTCACTGTAGAAAAAAGCACTTAAAATTTTAGGAAGCACAAATGTTGCTTCAAAAAGTTGTACAAAAGAATGAGCAGTAAAGATCTTTTTTTTCAAATGCCAGTCTAATCTGCATACATGCTCATAGAAACATACCTTCAGATATTTGGCGTTTAATTGTTTCCACCAAAGAACACAGTGAAAATCAATCAGCTTTGGTTATTTTTTTTGTCGGTTTTTTGACGTCTTTTTTTTTTTCCCCAGATTATCCATACAAAAATAGAGCAGAACCCATAAGAGAAAACATTAAGTTCATTGAACAAAGGCATAAGGGAGAAAAATGACAAAGTGGCTGAAACCCTATAGAGAGCATCCTAGCTAAACAAGGGGGTCCTGGCTGACAGCAAGTTGAATATGAGTCAGCAGTGCCCTGGCAGTCAGGAGGGCCAACTGTGTCCCAGGGGGGCAACAGGCAAAACATTGCCAGCTGCTTGAGGGAGGGGATTGTCCTACTTTGCTCTGCACTGGGGAGGCCTCACCTTGAATATTGTGTGCAGTTTGGGGCACTTCAATATAAGGAGGTTATAAAGTTGTTAGAGAGCAATGGAGGGCAATGCAGCTGGGGAAGTGTCTAGAGAAGTCGTATGAGGAGCAGCTGAGGTCATTTGATTTGTTCAGCCTGGAGAAGAGGAGACTGAGAGCAGACCTCGTTGCACTCCACAACTTCTTCATGATGGGAAGCAGAGGGCAGGCACTGATCTCTTCTGTCTGGCAATGATCAGTTATAGGACCCAAGGGAAGAGCATGAAGCTATGTCAGGGGAGATTTAGGATGCATATTAAGAAAATGTTCTTCATCCAGAGTGTGTTTGGGTACTGGAACAGGCTCCCCAGAGAAGTGGTCACAGCACCAAGCCTGACAGAGTTCAAGAAGTGTTTGGATGATCCTCTCAGACACGTGGTATGATTCTTAGGGATGGTCCTGTCTATGGCCAGGAGTTGGAATTTGATCACCCTTATGGATTTCTTCTGTCGGGATATTCTATGATTTTATGTGTCTTCAAGCCATATTTACTCTCTGAAACATGTTACTTCTTGTCACTGAAACACTGGTCAAGTGTTTGGGGTGTTTTTGCTATCAAATAATTGACATTTCATTTCTATACTAATTTCACATTTCTGGAAATACTACTTTGGTTAATGGTATTAAAAAGGTTAATGTATTTGCCAATCAGTATTATTATAACTACATTCACCACCTGTGCTTCCATTTAAACTGCTTATGGTTGGGAGATTCCTGCCTTCTTTTAAACAGTAAGAGAGGAGCAAATAAAGAACAAATACATCTTTGTTTCTTTCTCATCCTAATGGGAAAAGCATGTGTGATATCCCACTCCTAAAGGGAAGGACTCGTGGATGTTTGTGGTCGAAGGGGATGACAAAAGTCAGAGGGCCATCAAAGCTTGCAAAGTATTATCACACTTGGTATGGAAACTGGCATGTTAGCCCCTGATCTCCTATATAAGCATTGGGGTTTGGATAAAAGGGTAGGAAAGAGAGAGAGAGAAATGAATTAGAGAGGGGAAGAGACAAAGAATGGAAGAAAAGGAAAAAGAGAGATCACCAGTTCTGGCTCCAGTGTCAATTCAGCAGGGGTGTCCAGGGTTCTGAGGAGCACATGCAGAGCAAGGATGCTGGGCTTTGTAGGGGTACATTTTAGGAGATAAATTTCCTGCAACCTGGAGATAAGTTGCTTTCTTTCTATGTAAATTAGTTATTGTGTGCAGTCTGTTCTTCTTGACTTTTCTGGAAAGGGGTCATAGCTTTTGGGTAGTCTTTGGTGGTCATGACCCCCTCTACAGTCAATGCCTGCTTCTTGACCTCATTTATATCTTAGGACTGTACTCTGTTGTGCTTATCTTCAGTAGCCAAAACAAGAATGTTTGTCCCAGAAAAGTGCTACCCTACTTCCAAATGGCCCCTTTCCCGAGAACATCCTGTTATTTTAACCAATGTACTCTTACCAACAATTCTTGGCTGTTATCACAAACAATTCTTGGCTGGATCCCCAGCTATCTGGCTATCGATGTTTGAGGCGTACATATTAGCCCCCTTATCTTAGGGTTTCTGTAGCATATAGCACATATTTTCCTTCAGTCAAATGAAAAAGATTCTTAATGACTGAAAATCAAACAAAGATTTCTCACCTGTATGGAATGTAACTACTAAAAGCTAAATGAACATCTGGGAAAAATTGCAGTAACCTTTATTGAGGCCAAGTAAGGCCTTACTAAGGCGCCTCTGTAAATACCTCATTAAAAACAGAGTTGCAGGTAAGGTTTTGTTGAATTAAAAGCTTCATCATCTGACTTTATAAAGCCTTATATGAGTATTACTCCAAAGAGACTGCAGTTACTCAAAAAAGGAGGAGAAAAATATAAGTTAGATGCTTAAGCTGGTTAATATGCCCACAAATGTTCTGGACAAATATTGAATTATTAACCATGAACTGTGAAAACACAGGTTTTGGTGAAATAGCATAATTCCTTATTGTCCATGGAAATAAATAAGGCTTGTAGATATGTAAAACCTAGCAGCCACAAAAAGGAATGCAAAGTGGTGAATAAAGCCCCCTTTTTTAGACTGTTAAACTGTTTGTGTCACATGTAATGAGTGCTGTATAAAAATCCATTTAACAGCAATGTCACTGAGCCCTGTCTTACAGATCTTTCCATGAATGACAAATAATGTTTCACAACTGTGTAAAGATCCAGGGAAGAAAGCCAATTTGAAGCAGTCTTTAGTCACATAAAGAGTTTCACAATCTATTCAGACTCATTTGCCAGAGTATTGCTTCATATATTATCTATTTCTCCGTAAGCCTGTTTAAAACGCTAATATACTTAATACCTATTTGCAATACCTAAGAAGTAATCTTGTCCATTCAAACTCAACACATAGTAATTTCCTCAAGACTCTTGAACACTTTATAGTGCTAATTATGTCTATTACTGTCATTTACTTTGAAATGATGTGTGGACTCCCTTCTGAAATAGAAATCCTCAATTTTGCTTAGTAATGAAGAAAGTTGTATTTCTGTAAGCCTTTCTGATCTAATGGTTCTGATTTCATTTAGAAATAATAAGTTTACTTTTACAAAGAATGGTAACACATATGTTTAATGCAGATAACTGGCGGCTTATCAAATTTGTTCTAATTAGACACTTTTGTATTATAGGATTAATGTAGACACTTTTGGGGCACTGCACAAGAAGCGTGTAGAATTCACAAGATGATTTTTTAGAAGCAATTTTGCATTTTTTTCACGCCGTTTCTCTAGTGTACATGGGGTTATAGTACCAAAAATAATCAATGTCACCAGAATAAAGCCAGGAAACCTTTGATTTTAGCTATGAATTTGCTCATCTTTTAATGAACATGAATCCTAATTCAATCACCTTTAGGTAAAGAATTGCGCATCATAGTTTCCATTGTGAAGCACCTTTGGAAAAAAAGAACTACTAGAAAAACAAGCGTCTTCCTCTTTTTGTCTGGGAACTAGAAAAAATGGCTCTGTACTTGAGCTTCTGTTTGTCTGAGGAAGACACAGTATACTTTTTTTACACTTGCGTTCTCATACTGAAGAAATGGCTAAAGATGAAGGCTCTAGTGGTGACCAGGGTAAAACATCTAAATCCTGAGGAGAATTTGGTGCACTTGAAACATTATAAGTGTCTTTTAATTTTGTTCTGAGTTTAGTTTTGCCACAGAAAGCTAATTCCTTTTGGTAAGATAAACACGGGATAAGTAATCTCCCAGTAAATGATGCCAGCAGGCTGATGTATTTAACATCTTTCTTTGTTCTACCCTGAACTGTAAAAATACTGGAAGTTGAGGTAAGGTCTAATAATCATCTACACAAAATTGCTATAGTCCTGGAAAGATGGAGGGAAGACTTGATATTTCAAGAATGTTAACAATTACACAAGAAAAAAAGGTTTAATTGTTTTTCATGTACATTTTCTGATAAAGCTAGAAAGTTTTATAAAGAATTCAGGAATTTTATCAGGAAAAAAATGTTGCTACTAACTGCTTGTTTCTAAGGAGATGAAGAGAATAGGAATTTAATAGAAGGAATTCAATCCTGAAAGTCATATTGCAGTAAATAGGGATTTAGGAAAGAAAGACAAATGAGTTCAGAATACATTATATGTCTTCTGTTTGTTTTGTTTTAGCTTGGGGGGTTTTAGAGTTAGAGTTACAAAGCTATAACATTGTTTTAAATGTACACCAGTTGGAAAGAAAATCTAAGGAAGAAGATCAGAAGAAGGAAGAGTAGTATTGAGAAATTTTTTGAGGAACCCAAAAACAAAGCAGCATGTTGTTATACTTATGGGAAAAGAGAGAAAAACAAGAGAACTCTGGTCATTTAGGTTTCTTTAGAATGTCAGAAACACCTATTTTCTGGAAGAAGGGAAAGTGTAGAGGAAGACAAATTTTAAGAGAAATCACAGAAATCGGGTAGCAATTTATGCAAGTCATCAAACTTGGGTAGCACTTAGAGATATGGCTGGGTATTTGATGTACTCTCATATTAATTTATTACAATGTAATAATAAGAAATATGTCTTCCTAACCTATATTGTACATTAACATTCACAGCCTGAATCATTTGTGTAGAGATTGTTACCTGTGTACATATCTTGAAACAGCCTGATCCCTAGTTGAGGACTGTTGTGGTTTAACCTCAGCTGGCCACTGCATACCACACGGCTGCTCGCTCCCTTTGTTGACTGGTAAAGAATGCGGTTGCTGTTTTAGCTCCAGTATAGAATGCCAAATCCAGTATGACTGTGATGTATTTAAGCCTACTTAGCTGATAATATATAGACTCTTAGTGAAGTCAGGGTGACTCTTCACGAGATAAGTACTGCTAGTGATGAACAAGGTCATCATAGTTAACTATTTATCTACATGTCACTTTAAAAAAATTCGCTTATTATTAGAAAGTAACAAGATCACAGCAACCTCAGCAAATCTGACATTCATGCTGAAGAAAGTGGCAGTAATTGGATACCCACTTTTGCTGCAAAGAAGATATTACTTCGATATTCACTCAATTTTATACAATTATAGCAAATTGAAACAGTTGATTTTACTGACAGCAACCAAAAAGAGAAATGGAAAAATACATTAGCATAACAGGAATACTCCTTAGTCCAATAAAAATAATAAATAAAAGGAAAAAGGGAAAAAACAGCAAAGTGCTAAATAAAGTGATAAATGAACCATATACAGGAAAAGAAACAATTTATTGATAGAGAAGGATTAAATTCCTTAATTAAAAAGTACTGGAGTTATTAATTCAAACAGCTTAGATTTTACATAGCAATTGGGAACCCAGCAGGATTTATAAAACACATTCTTCTATTAATAGCAGTCTGTGAAAGTATCAGGAAAAAATGCAGAGAATGCACATTTTGGATCTGCATAATGACATCCGTCACATCCCTGTAGGGGTACTAGAAAGAGATGTTTAAGTTGTGTACCAATCTCATTTTGCTGATAACACTTTTCATCAGAAAAAAAATGAAACAAATGTGACTTTGAAAATTTAATCATGAAGGACAAGGACATTGGATAACAGAAACCACTTTAAATGTCTCCTCAACCTGTGCTGTAAATGTGCATGTTATCAACTTGAAGGCAGACCAACATACTTCAAGGCAAACTACCCAGATTATTTTAGTTCTTGAAGCAGGAAGGACACATAGTACTTTAAATGTATTATACAGGTTACAAAGGAGAGATATATTCTCAGCATTGCATAAATATGAAACAGCCTGAGGTGAAAAAGAGGTGTAACCAGAGGCTGTAAGACTGTTTTAGCTGGATAAATATCTCTGAACAGTAGAGCAAATACCCAGCAATTCAACAAAGCTACAACATTGCATTTGTAATATGCCTGAAAGAAGTATTTAGTAGACAGAACCATGATACAATGGCAACTAGTACTGAACAAAAGAAGTGACTTTAAAAATACATTCTAAATTACAAAATATGGCTTTGCTATAGAAAGATACCAGTGGATTTGCAAGAATGCTGTCAAAAGTCAGAGAATAATTATAAAGGTCTTACAAGGAAAAAGAAAATTTATTCAATTAGTCAGAAAATCTGCTTGTAAAAATTACATCATACAAACAATAACAACAATCTCTTAATATTGATGAAATACATATTATAATGAGCTAATTTATAAGAAGGGCCAAAAAACCCATTTGCCTTCCTATGCTTGCAGCTGAATGGAAAAAGAAAATGGCAGCTGATTGCTTTATTCTATTGAGAGAAAAATCCTTGACTGGAAAACTTTATTGAAGTAATTATACTGGCACTTATATTACATTCAGCAGAATAGACCAGAGTAGAGCATGGTCAAATATGTATCTAGGAAAAAAAATATTTTCTTATTAGATACACACTTTTTCCTATAAAACTATGGAGTTAGAGATGTCTATGAAAGGAGTCATAGACAAAGTGTATATACATTAAATTCATGTATAGCTATGTCACTATCAACATGATTTTCTTCCATGTTTTCCTCACTTATGCATGTTCTTACTGACACTTATTCATCTGCTTGGTCAATGTGAACAGCTCTTCCCACATTAAGTAAATTTTTCATATATGTACAAAACTAAGGACAATAACAATACCTTCCTGAAATGAAATGAGTTTATCTCCCCCACTGCGCTCTGTTGAGACCCCACCTGAAGTATCGTGTCCAGCACAAAAGACACAGACCTTGGAGTGAGTTCAGAGTAGAGCCACCAGGATTAAAAGAGGGATGGGGCACCTCTTTATGAGGAAAAGCTGAGCCAGTTGGGTTTGTTTAGCCTGGAAGGGAGAAGGTTTTGGCGCAGCTGTCCCAGCACCTGAAAGGAGTCTACAAGAAAGACAGAGAGGAAATTTTTTACAAGAGCATGTAATCAGAGGACAAGAGGGAATGGATTCAAACTGAGAGAGAGTAGGCTTAGACAAGACATTAGGAAGAACTTCCTGGCAGTGACGATGGTGAGGCACAGGAACATGAAGTTGTGGATGCCCCATTGCTGGAGTTGTTCAAAGCCAGGACGAATGGAGCTCTGAGCAGTCTGGTCTAGTGAAAGGTGTCCTTGTCCATGGTGGGGGATTGGAACTAGATGGTCTTTAAGGTCTCTTCCAACCCAGGCCATTCTATGGTTCCATTGTTCTATCCTGTCTTTGAGACTAATGCCTAAAATGGCTGGAATGAACCCTCTAACACTCCTTTTTGAGTATTAGAAAGCAAAACATCGTTTAGTTACAGCATGCTGGGTGCATAGGAATCATTTTCAAAGTATGCACACTGAGTTACAGAGGTGCTATAATTTTATACTATGGTATCTAAAGTTACATCATTTGTTACATCCACTTACCAAAACCATCCATCCCACAGTACCACCTCATCCCACCCTGACATGCCTTCCTAATCTGAGTGGGAAGTCTTTACAACCCTTTATCTTCATCTTGTCTTCCTCTTCCTCATCTTGTTTACTTGGTTGTTGGCAGAGTAATATGCCTTCTGGAACAGTTTCAAGGCTTCTGAGCAGTTTTGACTTGGTTATATCAAGCAATTTGCTTGTGATGTCTTTTTCTAAGTACATCTTCTACAGACAAAACATTCTTTACCTTGATAAAAATCTTTATCTGTTGGAATTCTTGATAAAAAACATTAAAGAATATTTCGGGAATCTAAGACAAAGGTGTAATGCTTAACTAAAAGTACTACTAAGAATGCTAAAAGAGTTATACTAAAATCTATATAATATGCATTTCAAGACATAAAGACTGTAAAATTAACAATTAGATGGAAGAACTGTTCTATATATTCATCTGATTCGTTCTCCATCTGATTTTTGACAGAAACAGCTTTGATGTTTTGTTCATAGTGAAACATTGTTATTTATTTCCATTTCATAATATCTTTATACCAGGTTTATACAGGGTAAAACAAAATCTGAAAGATAAATTTGACAGGTTCAGGGTTTATTTTTCCCTTCCTCTTCCAACAATGTTTCTTAAAAGAAAACCTGTATCCATGACTCTTAGGGACTAATACTGTAAACTGGAGAGATTCAGACAAAACTTTTGGCTTTCTTTTCTCAAACTTAATTTTTGTCTTCATGCTCACTACTACTGAATATATTGAATACACTGATCAAAACCAGCATGCTATTCAAAATTAAATGTCAAAATGACAGGCAAAATGTGTAAATGACCTTAAATGACTTAGATAGATAAATCTAATTGATTTTCAATGAGTGCTAAAGTACTAATCCAAGCATATACCTTTAATTCCCTAGGCATATCAGATCACATGTCTATAAACACAGAAAACTTGGTCTCTGTAATGCTTAACTAGAAACCAGTCGTTTTACTTCAATGGATAGAGCTTTTACCTGTAATATTGCAGTATTTTTATTTCCCAGAGCAGCTTACATATAGAGTTGTAAAAAAATTTCCATTGAACAGAGATTCTCTCTTCACTCTTCCATCTTTGACAGATGGCAGAACAGGCAAAGGTATTTAGGAAAAGAAGAACAGAAACAGAACAAGTACAGAGGTATATTTTACCTAGTGTTTGCTCTTGACTTCTAGCAGTCAGCACCATATCTGGACTATCATTATGCAATTTGGAAAGAATATTTGATGGAAGGAGTAGAGAATATGAAGCCAGACTCTTCTCAGTGGTACCTCATGACATGATGAATAGCAATGGATACAAATTGAAAGAGAGGAAAATTTGACAAAAAATACAGTGAGGGTACTGGAACACTGGAATAGATTGCACAGAGATGTTGTGGAGTCTCTATCCTTTGAGTAATTCAAAACCTAACTGGACACAGTCCCAAGCAACCTGCTCCAGCTAATCCTGTTTTAAGCAGGGTGTTTTGCCAGATGACCTCCAGGGGTGCCTTACAACCTCAGCAAATCTATGATTCTGTGATTCACTTACTCAAGGGTGAGAAGACTTATGATATCCACAAAAAATGCTGCACTAAAGAACTGCAAATGGCTTTAAGTGCACTAGAGCAGGCGAAGCTTATGCTACCTTTTGGATCTATGCCCAGGAGTAATAGAAGTCTAACCTACACCCCTAAATATGCTTTTCAGGCAGAAATGTATCTGCTAGCATATCAATGGCTTTAGCGAAAAGAATATAATTTGTAAAATACAAAAATATCAATTTGAATTGCTGTGTAATGATTCCATACCGAAATAATTATTTCGGTGCTGTCACTTGAGTTTAAATGTAAAATATCCCCATGCTCTGCTAAAATTGTAACAGTTTTGTTTTGTTTTGAATTGTTTTTTTCACTCACCTGTAGAAAAATAATATCAAGGGAAAAATTATAGTTCTGTGAAAACCTGGAAGAGGCATCTGTTTGAAGTAAAAGAAAAAAAGTTATATGCACCTTCAATGGATTCCTAAACTGAAAATTTTGAAGTAGATGGAAATCTACATAGCCAAAGAAACGCTAACGATGCATGAAATCTAAATTAGGCACTTCAGATGGCCCATCTAAGTCATAGACGTTTCCTGCTCATACTGTACTTTCTTGGTCATTACTGACTGTAATAGTAATGGAAAATTTAATTGAGAACTGTTAGGTCTTGTCTATCTTTCATGTATAACCTCCTGGAGTTTAAAATTCTCCTTTTATCAAAGGAGGAATTAGAGGTCTTGTAACTAGGAAGTGCACTTGAGGTTTCGAGTTTCTTCCCATGTTGATCTTCCTTACAGCACTCACATCCTCAAACTGTTTATTGGAGTTACCTTTCTTTTTTATTCCTTTGACAGAAATCCTAAACCAGTGCTTTCCAGTAAAATTTGCTTGAGGCCACTGAAAAAAAAAGACCATAGATACAAAAATAGACCATTAGTTGTCCCTTAAATAGGAAAAAAAATATAAACCAGCATTTATATATCAACATGTTTTGGAAACGGTTAAAATTTAGAAAGCAGAAGACACATGAAAATGCTATTCTGGTTATTATTTCCTGTACAGATTGTCAAGATAATATTTTATAGAATATTCCCAGATTAGGATAAGGTTCTATATACACAGAACAAGAGAAAAATCTTTTGTCCTATACTTCACAGACAGATGAGAGGTTTTGTTTCTGTTTTAAAGAGCAGCTAAGTTGGCTTGCTCTTGTATGACTTTTTGATCACATACGAATTGGATTCAGATTTTTTGATTCTCTGTTCTGTTCTTGATGCACTATTACTTCCTTCTGAACTTTTTCTCAGGTTGCTAGAGGGATACTTATAGCTAAGTGAACAAAGAGGAAAAAATATTTTAGGTTTTTAAACACAAACTTTATGACAGGTTTCTGATAGAGCAACCTTAATGTTTCTAATTTAAATAGAATTTCAGAGAAGTATTGGTATTAAGAAACTATTCTTAAGAAGTTCATTCTTAATACAATAGGTACTATAATTAGCTAACAGTAGAAATCCCAATAATTTTTATAATGATGTAGATAAAAATACCAAATTATGTATTTTGTCTTATTCATGGACCAACAATGAAAATTAAAATAAACTTCGTAAATAAAATTTTTTAAAAATGTTTGACAAAACACCATGGCAACTACAGACAGTATAATGATAAATTATCTCTAGGATCGAAGTGGTACAATTATAAGATGCTCGGATTCATCTTTAAATGATACATTTGTTTGTTGTACTTCACAGAGAAAATGTAGAAATTGAAATGCATTCATCTAACAAAGTTATTCCAGATTGGATTCTTTTTCCTTTTAAAAGACAATTGAAAATAAGGACAGTCATCCCTCTGGGCAGTTTTAAAACACTGTCGCATCTGAAATAAGTTAGTGAACATCACTAGAGAAATAGTTGGAAATAAAACGTGCATATTTTTGGTAATAAAATGACACGCTGGGTTGCCATCAAAATCAAACATCAGTCAAAGTAATAGTCTTGTCAGAATTATGACTTGAATTGGACAAGGACTACTGAAGATAACAACAGCCTTGGATTAAAGGTGAAAAAATTTAGATCTCAAGGGACTTTGCCTATGCAATCAATTTTAAACAATTCAGTAAAAGAAGTATTACATTAAAGGATACTAAAAAATAACATTTATCCTCTTTGTCCTTGAAAATAACAAAAAGTATTTGAATAGGACAAATACAGTATGTGGGTATGTAGAAAGCATTGGAATTAATCATGGAAGTTGCTATTCATTTACCCAGTTTTTAGGTGTTAGCTACTACATGTCGTGGTATAGGATAAAGGAAAGAAAACAACAGAACACAGCAACCATACATAGCTCTTTGCTTTATCCGGATATGTAACAGGAAACTTGATTTAACAGTGTATTTGCTTTCTTAGGAAAACAACAATTTTAAGGTAGAATCAAAAAAGTTTGATTGAGAGAATGCTAAATTAGAAGTAACTTCAGCAGATTATGACCATTTTTTCTTCTCTACTTTTTATCTAGAGGAAGAATTTATCTATACATTCTTACTCAATCCAGAAATTATCATTTTGTAATCAGTAAGACGTCAGGCTTATCTACAAAATGGCAAACAGTTAAACTTTCCTAAAGGAAGCTTTTCTCAACATCTCTTTTAGAGTTTTTGAGGACACTCTAATTATTGGTTCATGCGATTTGCTTATCAGAAGTGAAATTCTGAACTTTATGGATATTACAAAGATTGAAAGATAATTCTTACTCCCCTCTTCAGTAGGCCTGCAAATAGAACTACCCTAGACCTAGAGAACAACAGATCTAGTTTATAGTTGCTTGTGGAAATAACACATCTTGGTCTGCTTTTAAATTTTTAAAGCACTTTTAAATTATGAAAAGCTTTGCACCTCTACTATTTAGAGCAAGTTTTTTGAAATTTCCCTGGAGACACCTGCGAGGAAAAAAACCCAAGAGGCACATATTTTTCTTCTGAAATTCAGTTTAGGTTTGGGTGACATGTAGTATGGATTTAAAGTCAGTTAGGCTTCTAGTAAAGTTCTGATCATATGTGTAGTGGGGTGGATGCCAGGTGCTTACCAAGTTCCTCAATCACTCTCCTTTCCAGCTGGACAGGGGAGAGAGAATAAGATGGAAAATTACTTGTAGGTTGAGATAAGGCAGTTTACTAATGCAAATGTGAAAGTTTGCATGTACAAAAAGTGAAGCGGAAAATAAGGTTTTTTCGCTACTTCCCATCAGCAAGTGATATCTGGCCACGCCCTGAAAAGTAAGGCTTTCAATACATATAGTGGTTCCTCAGCAGACAAACATTGTAAACAATGAATGCCCCCCTTCCTCCTCCTTTCCTTACGTTTTATATCTGACCTGACGTCACAGGGTATGGAATATCCCTTTGGTTAGTTTGGGTCAGCTGGCCTGGTTGTTTCCCCTCCTAGGTAGGATCTTGCCCTCTCTCCGGGAAGAAATATTACAGTGCTGAGCTGTGCTCTGCAGTAGCTAAAACACTGGTGTATTATCAACACCTTTCTAGATACCAATGCAAAGCACAGCATTGTGAGGGCTATTATGGGGAAATTAACTCCATCTCAGCCAGACCCAATATAGTGTATTAAGATAACACATCAGGAACAGCACATGTCAAGACATGGTCTACAAACCACCTGAAAGTAACTGCAGCTAGTGGCACTGGTTAATATTTTTTCCAATTAATTTTAACTTTGTTAGTGAACTCCAGTTTCTGAAACTTGAAATGATGTGTCTAAAGATCCTGAAGTTCAATGACTTTTGAGACAAAAGTCTTTTTAGGTGGTCTGTGTGAAAGCCATTGCTTTTACCCAGGAACGAGGATGTAAAGAAAGCATATTTTAAAATAGTTTCAAAATAAACATGTATCAACTATTATTTTTATTTATCATTGGTTTTATTATTTTAATTTTCATTATTTTTATTTCAAAAACAGTTGTTATTTCCAAGAAAAACTGGTATATGGGAATATAAACTCTGGTATGATGGAAAGTTGGATAGTTTTGTATCCATCTCTTTCTAGATGGGTTAGCCTGTCTTCATCAGCTACAGTTTTGTGCAATATTCTGCCCTATATGATCTGAGTTTGAAAGGTTTTGGCCAGGGCTGTGTCCTGTTGTTACCTATTTGAGATTTCTTCAGTTTTAAATTGGTTGTAAGATAACTGATTCTGCTGTAGCTCTGAAACATTGTCAGACTGTGCACCAAGTCTGACATATTCTGTACGCATCAGACCTACAGAATATGTGCAAATCCATTGGGAACATGCATCACCTAAAGCAACCCTTTCTCACAGAGATAAATGAGTACCTTATGTTTGCACTGTGTTACTCTTGAAATGTCCTTTGCATTGAAATCTCCTCTTACACAAAATGTAGCTATGATATGATCCTAAAGATCTGGATTCTACTTTTTATTTTTTTTGCAGATCAAGCTACAGCCCACCTATCTTCTTGACAGACAGCTACTGTCAAATCACCTGCAAAACCAGGACAGTTCATTAAAAAGAGCACATTTTTCACAAGGATGTCTTTACCCCAGTGAAAACAAAACAAAGACTGCAGAATAAAAGGACATAGGAAAAGAAAACTCATGAGGAATAGACTTGGACAAGTGAGAAACAGAGAACTGAAGGATTACAAATTGAGTTCATCTAGCAAACATATCAAAAACAGAAAGTAAAATTAGTCAAGACAGTTCTTCAAGCACAAATCATATGGCAGAGTTAATGAGAGGAAAAGATAAAAAAACCCAGCACTAAAACCAGCTCTCGGCCATTTTTGCATATGTGGCAATAATAGGGAAATTTTGAGAAAATTGTTTGCGATATCCATTTGTTTTGCGAATGTAAGCCAGATTTACTTCAAAAGCAATTTCATAATAATGACTTTTCTCATGAAGGAGATAAAGCAAAATTAGACAGGAAACTCAGTACTGAAAGTATTTCTTTGAGTCTATTCCAGCTTGATTCTTTGCTTCCTGGATACCTGTTTTTATATATTTATTCCTATCCCCCCTCCCTCCGCCCCCCCCGCCATAGCAGATCTTTACGCTATTTGGCTTACATTTTAAGACCAAAGTTACTGTATCCTTTATTCTGTGATTGATATTTGCAAGGCAGCAGGTGTTAATGGTGCAGAAAAGTGCATATGAGCTTGAGAGAACATTGTTGAATCACAGCATGGAGCCACAGATAATATGGATATATACCCTTTAGTTTTACTGAAGCAGACTTTGAACTTTCATAGGTTTGGATAACAGTTGGTCAAATATTTCATTTCAAGGAAATTATTTTTTTGTGTGTGTGTGCCAAAAGAAAATATAATGTTAATCCAGTGAGACTTGGGCCCCACGCTGCTTCAAATAAGATTAAAGGGATTGCCTACCAGGGTGAAGTTCTATTAAGTTTATAAATATTCATTGCAGTATTGAAAAGTTTAAAGCAGACTGAATTTCAGTTAATTGCTCACAGAAAGTAATCTTCTTATTTAAAAGAATACTAATAATTAGATTTTCAAGAAAAAAACACTGGGAACCCAAGATTTTTGTATAAAGAGTGCTTCAGGCAGATGAGTTTTATGAAACAGAAGTGATCAGATCAATTACAAGGGTTATATTTTTACTAGTTTAGTATGAAGATATTTTGCAGTTACAAACTAGTATCAATATGTTTTTAAAGGATTCATTGCAGATGAATGTTCTCAACCAATCAGAGTTTCAGAGTCTTGGTTTAAAAGTTACAGAATCCCGGCCACATCAGACAAAAGTAAATAGTTAAAAACTTGGACTGCCTCATGCAAAAACACAGATTAAAGGTGTCACAGTAGTAGAATCTTCTGTATCAGAAGGGCTACAACAACAACAAAACCCCAACAAACCAAACCAAACCAAAGCACATCTCTGCCCTCCAACAAGTCTTGCTCCCCAGTATCAGCACACAGCACAGCCCACATCAGTACCTAAGAAAGTAGCTACAATATGTTGCCAATACTCCAAAGAATCATGTCGATAAATGTGTAAATAATGTTAACAATACATCATTTTCCTTATAATATCTTGCTTGATACTCAATCTGTATTTCCAGCAGCAGCATTAACAAGGTATACTGTTGGAATTCAGTAAAACACGGGAAAATAACAGTGGTAATGAAAAGTGATTTCTTCGCCAAGAACTGAATATTTTGAAGGAGCTCAAGGTTAAAAACTATATTTATCTCATATTTCATTTATCATAGGCCAGAATAATCTAACAGTTGTCTTTGCATTAAAGAAATAAATAGATAAAAAGCAAAGTTTGACTAGGGACTTGTCTACATGGGGAAATAAATGTGAAATGATAGGCCACTAACTTGTCTCAGTAACTGTCCAGAAGAGCACTCCTGCTTTGCTGTAAGAGTGTTTCTGTTAAATGGATTTTACCATGCTTTAGAAACATATTGAGACAAAATGCACGAAAGTTTTCTTTAATTAGACATTTTCTTTGCCAAACCGAGGCTGTGAGAATGGCAACAGTGAAGTAAATAAATTTGTTCTCCTTGTTAACTTCCACATGTAGATAGTTTTAAAATATTGTGTAGTTAAAATTTGTCACCTGGGTTATTCTGGTAGAGATAATCCACTTTGATTATTTACACCAGAAGCTAATGATCCTTTTAATAGAAGTGTTTCTTTACACACTTAGAATATATATATAGAACCCTGGCTTTCAGTCCTTATTCAGCTAGGGAGGCCTTTAGAAGTCCATTATAAATATATAGAACAAAAAGTGGAGAAAGCTCTCATTAACTTCAGAGGATTTGAAACTGCTTCAGAAAATCCTAAAAAGTTTTGTCATTTTTTTCATACCTTCATGAAGTGTGTTTTCCAGTCTGCTAAATAATGACTATTTTCTTCGACATTGCAGGAAAAAGCACAAAATAAAACAGATTGGCTCAGAGGGTTAGTGCATATCTTCTTCTAGGTTGTTATTAAAGTATAAATGAGCCCAGGAGAAGAAGCTATAATTACATGGATGCAGTTGTTTAGATATTTCTCAAAGTTAGCAGAGTTCTGTATCAGAAGGACAGATGTCTTCTGCAATACAAAGTTGTTGGGGTTTAACCCCAGCCAGTAACCCAGCACCACGCAGCTGCTCGCTCACTCTCCCACCAGTGGGATTGAGGAGAGAATCGAAAGAGGACATTATAGGAAGCTCAGGGGTTGAGATAAAGACAGTTTAATAGGAAAAGCTAAATTCTCAGACAAGCAAAGCTAAATAAAGAGTTAATTCACTGTTTTCCATGGGCAGGCAAGTGTTTGGCCATCCCCAGGAGAGCAGGGCCCTGTCACACATAGTGATTACTTGGGAAGACAAACTCCATCATTCCAAGCATCCCCTCTTCTTCTTCTTTCCCCCATTTTATAAAGTGAACATGATGTCATATGGTATGGGATATTGCTTTGGTCAGTTTGGGTCACCTGTCCTGGTTTGTCTCCTCCCAGCTTCCTTGCAAGTGTGGCAGCATGAAAAACAGAAAAGACCTTGGCTGTATGTAAGCCCTGCTCAGCAATAACAAAAACATCTCTATATTATCAACCCTGTGCTCAGCTCAAATGCAAAAGAAAACTCCATACCAGCCACTGAGAAGAAAATGAACTTTAACACAGACAAAACCAGCACACAACTAAAGCAAATTTATAACTTTAAAGTTTGTTCTGCTTGGGTATCTAATATAGGTTATGAGTTTTGCATAATTCTTAAAGCATTGTTTCCTAAATTGAGTTCCCTGTGAGACTGAGTTTAGAAGAAACGAAGAAAAAGTCAGTTCTTAAGAAATAAAATATGAGAACATCATATAATTCCCAGAATTAATATAGCCCTAACAATTACACAATTGACTAAATTGCTACGAGATATAGGTCCTGTTCTTTAAACCTGGGTTTAAAAGAGCAGTAATAAAACAAAAAAAAACTCATTTAAAAGATTTCTCATCCAAAGACACTAACCCTAACTCAGAAAGATGAAAGAAAAATACCTCTGTACTTTGTCTATACTAGGCTTGTAAAAACAAAGATTGCATATGAATATTTCCATTATTTTCTTTTAAAATGCAAAAAAGCCTTCTCCTTTCCAGTATAATAAATTGCACAGAAAAAAACCCCAACAAACAAACCTTTAGATGCTGCCATCTTGGGCCTTTTTCAATCTTGCTTGTGTCAACAAAATAAAAGAGATGTGCATATTCTGCTGTCATAAAATAATTATAAACTCACAAAATAATTATGACGCACAAAGACAGCTTTATGCTTTGACCTATGCCACATAAGATCTTTGTTAAAAATGTAATTGTTGATCTTAAGTTGTAGAAAAATGCCTACAATTTCTATATAAGTAACAGGAAATCATGGTGCAATTCAGACATTAATACATCTCATGGAAATCTCTGTGGAAGTAGATTCACACTTCTGTAGAGGACAAGAAAAAGATATTTCTCTGTGTATCCATATGAGCTCGTTTTTTATTTTATTTATTTATTTAGTTTCTGGTGGATGTATGTGCAATTATTCACAACTATTGTTGCTAAAATAAAACTATTTCCATTATTTCCATTCCAGTTATAACCAACTGTGTTAATTTTGTGCTGGTACAGAGTTTCACAGATTTCAAACTCTCCTCATGAAGATAGCTTTAAAATGGCTTCTAATATTTGCAAGCTCTGATAAAATATGAAGCATTTTTTAAAAAAACAGTAAATTAAAGTTAGAGGTGTAGTTTATATTCATTCTTTTTTCTACAGCAGTTTCTTTTTTTTCATAAACATTGTTGTGGGGTTTTTTTGGACATGTAGTTCCTTAGCAAATAGACATTGAACAGGCAAATTTTAGACACCTACACTTTATAGCACTATTTCTAACACTTTTAATTTCCTACTTCTCAATCTGTGTAACATGCTGCTTTGGTAAGTGTCACTCATAAAGTTCTTGAAGTCAACACTGAATAATAAAGCAAGATTTGTTTTTCACAGAAATAATCAATTTTTCCAACTTAATTTTGGATTTCCAGCTTATTGCAACCCAGACTAAGAACTGATGCATTTGTAATCATAAATCTTTTCTTGCCATAACCTTCTTACATCTGAAAACGAACTTCTACTAAACTCAACTACCTACATGGTAATATAATCCTATGGGATGAAAATGCCAAATGCCTTTTACCTAATTTATGTAATTATGTATCATTTTAAAGAGAAAGCTTGCAGTCTGTAATCAGCTTGAAGTTCAAGAGAAGGACTGAGGGGTCCAAAATACTATCTTTTTTTTTTCCCAGCGATACATAACTGAGTTCATGACAACCTTTAAAATAATGAAAATATTTGCTATAACACATATTCTTTTCAAGTGAAATCAAAAGACTTGGACAGAGATGTTCTTTAAAACTAGCACTGATACAAAATCTTTGTGAAGGAAAAATGCTGACCACTTAGTACAGATATGTGAAGAACCTTTAGAGATAATCTTTTATAAGCTAAAGAAATTTCACATTAGTGCTTTTACGTTATGTGAAATTTAAAAGTAATTGTTAAGGAACATTAATCATATTTTTGTTTCAGTATATATATCAGTCCTTACCTTAAGAAAGAGTAGTTCTTTGTGACATTTCAGCAAATTTCACACAAACTGACCAAATGTGTCCTTTCAACTTTTGTTTTTCTGATAAAATACTGCAGAATTATCTCAAAACCATTTGTATTAAAGTTCTTACTTCTACCTTATTTGGTTTAGGCTATGTGACATTTCTGCCTCGTATACGAAATGGAAGAATTGGCAAACTAATATTGAAGTTGTATGTGCTCCATTCACTAATCTTAGAGTTGGACGTAGAAAATCAATGTTTTGCTGGCTCTTTTGAATTAACACAAAAAAGCGGATTACTATTGACTTGGCAGAAAGAAAAAACACATACCTGAATGCTGACAAAGTAGCAGAATATTTTTGGGGCCAAATTTCTGACATTAATTTCCTTCAAATGTTAACAATGAGAAGTAAACTGCACACCACAATGAAGCTAAATGTCCTGCCAATTTCTTTTACTAAAAGGTTATAGCAACTGAATATAATTTTCTCTGGAAGGAGAAATTGGGTGGAAATAGTTTAGGCTTTGGATAGTAGTGACGTCTGAAGTAAGAGTTAACTGCAGAAAACTCTTCATCCTTTAGGTAAGGACATTACATAAGAGGGAAAACCACCATCTTTTTGCAGCTAGAAACAATCTCTGACTTTAGATGTCAAGAAAACTGGAAAAGTAGCTGAACTTATCCCTACGGAGTACCATGTATCTGAAACAAAAAATCAAGTAGGAAACATGGACTTATTTTACTGAAATACTAAGTACCGAGAACTTCCTTTGGAGTCATTGAGGGATGTATTGATCAGAATTCCTGAAAATCAGATTGACCAAAGACTAATTCAAATTTTGCTAGATTATCATATATATGTCACACCTTTATTATATCCTGACACATTTGAGTATTATTTGGCAGTGGTCAATGAGACACTTTGTTCTGGATTCATTATTAAGATTTTTTATTGTGCAGTGGCAAAGGACAGGAATCTATAAAAGTCAATAGAAAAAAAGTTTGGTCTAGAAGATAAACAGTGAAACGTTGTTTATTACAAATAGCAAGGAACTGACCTAACATCCTCATTTTAAAAGACAAGGAAAAAATCT
>VWZD01008916.1:48226-59059 GCA_013396695.1 Sakesphorus luctuosus | reverse complement strand
TCCCTGGCTTAAGTGTGGTCCTCATAAGGGAGTCAAAAATCTTTCCAGCCTGTGTTCTGTCCTAGTTCAGCAAGCAGTGCTGGGTTCATAAAGCTTTGATTACTCCGCGGACGCTTATAGCTAATAACTTTTGTTAATACAGTTAAGACTAGAAATATTTGGATTTCTGTCTCCTTCCTCCCTCCCACGTGACAGTTCCTTTCCAGGTTCAGGATCCTGCACTTGTCTTTGTTGAACTTTATGTGGTTCCTGTCAGGCCACTTCTCCAGCCTGAATGGCAACACAATTCTCTGGTGTGGCAGCCACTCCTCCCAGCTTGGTATCACAGGCAAACTGGCTGGTGCACTCTGCCCCATTATCCAGATTATTAATGAAGATTTAGTACAAGACTAGATGGAGTATTGACCTCTGGGGTACACTGCTAGTTACTGGCCTCCCATTAGACTTCATGCTACTGGTCACCATCCTCTGGGCCCTGACATTCAGCCAGTTTTCCGTATACCTCACTGTCTGATCATCTGGCCCATAGATCAACAACTTCTTTATGAGGATCTCATGGGAAACAGTGCAGTGGGCACTATCTGCTTGCCCTCTGCTCATCTCCCATGCCAGTCACCTAGTTTTAAAGGTTTATCAAATTGGTTAAACATGACTTCCTCTTGGTGAATACTTGCTTACTACTCCTAGTGACTTTACTGTCCTTCATGTGCCTGGAAATAGTTTTCAGGATTATCTGCTCTATCACAGAGGCTGACTGGTCTGGACCTTCCTGGGTCCTCTTTCCTGCCTTCTTGAAAAAAGAAGTGACATTTAACTTCCTTCATAATATTTATTCTACATTCAGAAAGTAGTTTTAGAGGGAGGAATAAAAATTCAAATTTATGTCCTCTGCAGGTGAGAGGAAGAGTAATGATTGTCAGTTGCCATAAAGCCGTTTGAGGCAAGCATCAGAGTATATTCCAACAATAACAATTGCTAAGCCATGAAAGTCTTCCTGGGAGGATTGCAAAATATGGCAGTCTACTGGAGAACATTGTACACTTCATCATGACTGCCACCAAATTAAATAAAAGGTCCAAGTTGTGCATCTAATCCAANTTAATGTAAACAAAGTTGAGTGCGGAGACAAGGACTTCACCACGAGAATCCATAGGATTGATAGTGAAGACATTTATTTCACACAGCACACAGGTTATATAGGGTTACAGATACATCTTATTGGTTAAAGGAATCACAACTCAAGCACGTTAGAACTTTTAATTGGATACAAGCTCATATCTCACAAGCTCCAATGTTTACATTATCTCATCCTGATGTTTTGAGGTTCTGTGTCCGGAGAAGCTAGGCCTAGAGGCACTCCCGTAAGAATGTACTGTTAAGGAGTAACCCAGGCTCGTTAGCAAACACCAGGTGTTCGGCCTTGCATATTTTCTCAACCTCTCTTGCTGGCATATCAGCAAAATTCTCATGGCTTAAAGCAGCAAGCTTCTCCAGCCTGGAACAGCTTAGATTGTTCATAAATCCACTTTTCTGCAATAAATCTCTCAACATTTTCTAACTTTACTTTCTTAACTTTACTTTCTTCCTTTATACATTCTATCTTACAACTTATGCTAACAGCTACTTTGATTCTTACTTTACAAGCATTTTGTTTACTAAATGTGTTTTGCTACCTTAATACTAATAACAGGAACTTGCTTCACACTTTGCTACTTTACATTGGTTATTGCTTTTTGCTATTCTTACTTTATAAGACCAGCTCTGTTTTGCAACTACAGTAACTTGCTTTACTTTCTATGTACAGTTTCTTTTTCAACATGTATGTTGATAAAAAGAAGCTCTGTTCTTTTTGTTTTGTGTTACAGAGAGAGAGTGGTGTGCAAGATATTTTATTGTCCTATGTTATTGAGAGAGTGTCTAGATGAGTGTTTTAGGTGGATGTGTTTTTAGTTAGTAGTTCTTTGTTGCTAGTTTCTGTCTGTTGTGAAAATAGGATACATTGCTGTATTGTAATTTGTGTTTAGTGTGTTTGTCTCTGTAGAAAGTGTTTTGTGCTGGTTTCTTTTGGGGTCTTTTATTATCAATTAAATACAATATTGCAGCTGAACATTATCACTGGCAAAGCAGAACCCACAATAACTGTCACATATTTGTATTAATAAATGTTATTCCGGGAGCGGTTGTGAGAAAAGTTCTTTTCTGGCTTAAGTGTAGCTTCATATTAGAAGTCAGAAACCCTTCCAACCTGTGGGCTGTCCATTAGCTGACAGACAGTGTTGGGAACATAAGGCTCTGATTGTCTAGAAGTGCTTATTGCTAATAATTTTTTCCCTGGCTTAAGTGTGGTCCTCATAAGGGAGTCAAAAATCTTTCCAGCCTGTGTTCTGTCCTAGTTCAGCAAGCAGTGCTGGGTTCATAAAGCTTTGATTACTCCGCGGACGCTTATAGCTAATAACTTTTGTTAATACAGTTAAGACTAGAAATATTTGGATTTCTGTCTCCTTCCTCCCTCCCACGTGACAGTTCCTTTCCAGGTTCAGGATCCTGCACTTGTCTTTGTTGAACTTTATGTGGTTCCTGTCAGGCCACTTCTCCAGCCTGAATGGCAACACAATTCTCTGGTGTGGCAGCCACTCCTCCCAGCTTGGTATCACAGGCAAACTGGCTGGTGCACTCTGCCCCATTATCCAGATTATTAATGAAGATTTAGTACAAGACTAGATGGAGTATTGACCTCTGGGGTACACTGCTAGTTACTGGCCTCCCATTAGACTTCATGCTACTGGTCACCATCCTCTGGGCCCTGACATTCAGCCAGTTTTCCGTATACCTCACTGTCTGATCATCTGGCCCATAGATCAACAACTTCTTTATGAGGATCTCATGGGAAACAGTGCAGTGGGCACTATCTGCTTGCCCTCTGCTCATCTCCCATGCCAGTCACCTAGTTTTAAAGGTTTATCAAATTGGTTAAACATGACTTCCTCTTGGTGAATACTTGCTTACTACTCCTAGTGACTTTACTGTCCTTCATGTGCCTGGAAATAGTTTTCAGGATTATCTGCTCTATCACAGAGGCTGACTGGTCTGGACCTTCCTGGGTCCTCTTTCCTGCCTTCTTGAAAAAAGAAGTGACATTTAACTTCCTTCATAATATTTATTCTACATTCAGAAAGTAGTTTTAGAGGGAGGAATAAAAATTCAAATTTATGTCCTCTGCAGGTGAGAGGAAGAGTAATGATTGTCAGTTGCCATAAAGCCGTTTGAGGCAAGCATCAGAGTATATTCCAACAATAACAATTGCTAAGCCATGAAAGTCTTCCTGGGAGGATTGCAAAATATGGCAGTCTACTGGAGAACATTGTACACTTCATCATGACTGCCACCAAATTAAATAAAAGGTCCAAGTTGTGCATCTAATCCAAAAGTATTCAGACTCAGAGAAAGTTCTTATTCTTTTATGGCTTTTAGTAGTATTTATTTTACCATCTTAGTAATATAATACAGTCTGGTGTATCTCTTCAACAGTAAGGTAAATTCACATGTAAGTCTTGAATCAGAAGAGGTTTCCCAAATGCAAGATATTAATTCTAGAGTTATGGGATATCATCCTGAAAGTCTCACATTCCTATTTAAGACCTATCAGTGAAAGTCATTGAATGATCCCATCTGTAGGGAAAGAAAGAAAACTGCCTGACATACAGATCAATGAAGTGCAGCGAGAAACAGCGTCTGCTCTTTACACAGGTCAGTTCTTTTAAAATTAACAATTACACACAATGGGTACAAATTCCTCATTAATTTTGTTTGTGGTCCATCAAACTGACATATGAATGTAACCTATGGCTCATTGTCTCCCTCAAGTGGATAATACAAAAACAGGAAATGTTTCTTATAGATAGAGATTTTTCGCCTTTATGCCATCCTGCTGAGACTCATTCTTCTCTTTGAAGGGACATGACTTGATATGTGCAGCCAGTTTAACCAGGAATATGAGTGTACAAAGTCATCATCAAAAGTTAACCAACTGTGAAAAGGCAACATTTAGGAGGATTTTCTGTGGTCAAAATAGCAACAAAAATTCTGTCTTTGCCCATGAGCTGTATCAAAATCCTTATGCCATAGCAGTAGGACACAGACTTCCTGGAAGACCACACAGTGTTGTTCACAACTGTAAGAGCGTTTAAAAAGAAGAAAAAAAAAGACTGGCAGAAAGAACAAAAACCTTCTTTGTCTACAATTTGAAGCCCCAAAGGTTTGCTTCAGTGTTTTCTGTGGCAGGGCACAAACTGGTAACCACTCAACTTGAACAAGTGTCAGTATTCAGATTTGGGTCATTAAACTGGACAGAATTTGTTTAGAGATGTTAAGCCATAGCATGAAAAATCCCTAAAAGATTATTTTAGTTGTTTTGGGGGTCTTTGTAGTGATGGCATCATCAAAATAAATTGATGGAAACTCTTTTGAAAGATCTTTAAATCTATCCATGTTTATGTTATCATAGCTGACCTAAATTGAAAGATAAAGCAGGAAAGGAAAGAAAAAAAATATTAAATATTCAGATGTTCTGAGTGCTAGCGATAGATTTCTATGGGGAAAGGATGTATCTGTCATCCTTAGGTAATTTCATTTTGGAAGGCTTAAAGGAATTAGGCTACAAGTTTACATTACCTCTAACTTTGAGTTCTAAATGCACCTAATGGGAATGTGATAAACCCAGATAATTCATTTCATATATTTAGAAATTATGCTGGAAAAAACAAACAAACCCCAAACCCATTCTCACAAAGATCTTTGGAAAGTTGTTTACTTTTAAATGGGGTTAAATTCTTATTGGTCCTTATAAAAATTGTTTTAAATGGCTGATGAAAAGATAACATGTATTTTCTTATTTGATAAAGTTGTAAGTTTGAATTAAAATGGTCACCAATAAATAAGAAGCAAGTAAGGAAGTAAATAAATTTGGGTGGTTATTGTAGTTTTTGGTATTTTGGTTTTTGCTTGATTTTTTGTTGCTGTTGTTGGTGATTGTTTTCTTTTTTCTTTTGGTTTGTGTTTTTTAATTGTTACAATCCAAGAACTTGTGTGACAAATGCTCCGGTACATCTTATTTTGCATATTGAAAAACGGGGCCTATGCTTTCCTGTTTCTAGTTGGTGGTCAATAGTGATAAAAAACAAAGTTTCTGCAGTGTAACTGAGAAGCAACATAACAAGGAGCTTTGTCAGTATTTAAAGGATGAAGTTTTGCAGTAGTCAAAACCTGAGAAAAGGCAGTCACAGAGTACTTTCCCGTTATGTCACTGACTTGTACTGTGAGTTTAGGCTTGTTTCAACATTCCTGCTCTCATTTCCCTGCTCCAATATTCTTCATTTGAATAATAGTGAGACATATGCAAAGTCCCTAAATATCCTAAGTAATATGTCTTGATAACAGCACTGTTGTCACTGGGAACCTCTTTCCTGTTTGAAAGAGGACACAATTCTTCATAAACTGTTGTTGGCTGAGGAAAGCATTGAGAATTTCATGTCTGGACAGAAATGTAACCCAGGCAACAAGAGAAAAGTCTCTACATCAGTGTAGTTACGTTGAAGTGACTACTTGAAGATATTACACAGTCTATCTGTAATGTTAGAACTATCTCCCATCCATTTTCTTCCCCTCCTTTCCCTTCTATCATCTTAGAGAGACACCATTGACTCACATATTTTTATGTTTGCACTGTTATCTGTTTTTTCTCTGGTCAGGAAACTCTGGATAGTAAGTAACAGTGCAAATGCAGTCAAAGATGAAATCCACGAGTCATTGCTTGCACAAACATTTACTCAGCCGCCCTAGCATGCTTCCCATTGACCTGCCTCGCGTTCTCAGAGATCGTGGCAGATGACTTGGTCGCTCCCGTGGCGATCCCCGCCACTCCTTTCTCTCCTGCAGGATCCCACAGAGCTCAGCTTTTTACTACGTTATTCCGCTCAGTTTTACCACAAGCGACCCTTTTACTCCTGGAGTGGCACCTCCTCCCCAGCTCCCTTCACCGCCCACGGCGGCACTGCCTTAGCAGTGCGTTTGTTTTTTACAAGAGTTATCTCCATTACCGCTTCAGGCAAATGAACTGACTAATGAATTTTCTGTCGGCCATGAAAGTGTGCTGCAAGTAATTAAAAGCTGTGCTGGGGGACCGATTAAGCTGCAAGTCACAGCGGCCGGAGCCCAATCGCTGCGAGCCCGCCGCGATCTGTGCCGCCTGCGCTCGGCTCCACAATGGGATCATTGACTATTTATTTACTTCGCACAACAACTCTGCTGTTTATTTAATTATAGGAGCTCTTCAGTCATCAACCCCCATCGTCCCCAGACCCATCTCTTTGACGCTTTTTGAGTCCCCCCCTCCCTCCTCTGATAACCAGGGTTCCTTAATTGGTCGCTTGGATAGATGAAGCGGGGCAACCAACGCCTGAGCATCCTTAGTGGGGTGCAGGCTGCGCTCGCCCGCGGATCCGCGAAAAGGAATTTTCCGTGCGGGCAAAGAGAGCAGACAGGAATCTTCCTGTCAAATTGCTCATCACGTCTGCCTGGAGATCAGACCTCGAGAAGGGTGGAGGGGACGCGCAAGGGAAATCCTGCAGTGCTTCAAGGCATGTCCGAGTCACGAAACAAAATCGGGAGGAGCGCAGAAGAGGCAAAGATACGCCTGTGGCGCTGCGGGGGCGACCGTGGCTGGGCGAGGGAGGAAATCACTGCCAGTCCCGCCAGGCGGGCAGGACGACGCATTTCCCACCCCAGCTGATTAGGGAGGCCTATTACCAGAGCCCCCTTCCCCTAGCGTCGGCACTTAGAAGCGAGTCAGGCGCGGAGGGGGTCCAGAGGCGGTCGCCCGCTCCCTGGATCGCCTTCCAACCTCGAAGGGCTAGAATGGCGACAAAAATGCACGAGCTTAGTAGACGCTAGTTCAAAGAGGCAATGGGGACAGGCGGGTTTCAGCATGAGAAAAGGAGTGGACAAGCAGCCGAAGGCACTCGCCCTTTTTCTAGCCCCCCCGCAGGCTGCGGTAGGAGCGCTCGGCTGTCACACGGGGCAAAATGAGGACGGAGAGGGGTAGCTCAGCGCCGTTTTACAGGCGGCAGGGTCCAACCCCCACCCCCTCTGCGTTCACAAAACGGTGTCCAGAGATCCCGATTAGGAGGTCGGAATTTTAACGCCCTGAAAACTCGCGGCCCGGCGACCTCGGGCCCCACAGGCGACGGCGCGCGAACAGAGGCGGGAGCGCTTCTGTTTCTCCGGCCGTCCCCGGAGCCCTGCGGCTGCCGGTGGCCGCAGGCAGCGGCAGGGGCAGCGGCGACACTTGGCGACTGGGGAAGCCGGCAGCGGCGTCCGTAAAGAAAGCGAGTTTCTGCTCCTTTAAAGGGCGAGTTGCAGCGCTCCCGAAGGGAGGCGGATCTCCCTCCTTTCTCCCTTCCCNTTGCCGCCGCCGTCAGTGGTGCCCGGACACCGGCTGCACCGCAGCCCGGGCTGTCCCCGGCGTTCTGCCACCGCCCTTCTTCCTCCCCCGCCTCCGCCTTCCTCTCCCTCCCTGATTCCCCTCCCGCAGCTCAAGGTAGGAGGATGTCCCGGGGTCTCTGGCTGTCCACTACTGCCGGAGGGGTTGCATGCAAGTGAGGGGCTATGGGGGGGTGGAGGGAGAGGATGAGGGGCGGCGGGGGATGTACCGTGGCCGCGTTGCGCCGAGAGCTGTACACCACGATAGCTCTTGGCCAGGTGTCTAAGGGCAAAGGCGGACGCTGAGCTGGAAGACATGAGCGCTGCTGCCGCCCGGGTCTGTCCCTCACTGTGGGAAAGGCAAACCTGTCGCCTTCCTCTCTTCCTCCTGCCGCTGCTGCTCACCACCGTCAGAGCTACCGCTGTCCTCATGTGTAGTGTAGATGTGGGACCCGGGGCTAGAGGCCAGAGCAGAGCAGCCCCTCAGTGACACCCGCCTGGTGCCGGCGGTAGCCCGGAACCCCCTCCCACAGCCGGAGCGCTGCTTCAGAGCCGGGTTCAGGGAGGCCGAACCGGCAGGACTGAGGATGTGCCTCCTGCTCTCTTGGCAGAGCGGAGGTGAGAAACGAGCTCTAACTTCGCTAGAGTTGTGGGTGGACAACACTCTCTACTTCCGTGAGGTCTCCGCCTGTATCCGCTGTAGGGCATAGCCAGTCCCTCTTTTGGCTTGTCGGCAGTCCTGTCATTTATTTCTATACAAAATCAGCATTCTTTGGGTGAGCATCCATCACTAACCTAGCCAGGGCGCTGACACACCGTGGAAAGCAAGACATTCCTGCCTACGGAGTGCAGGCATGACTGCTACAGCCTTGTATGCACTGAGAGAAGGAATGAATATATTATAATGAAAACCTCTCTTCACATTTTCCTTAGAAACTTTTGGGAGAGTAGAGCATGAAAAACATTAAGCGTCATAGCTTTCCTCACAAAATCTTGTACAGCTTCCCGAAACCCGAAGCAAGTGGAAGAGACCAAACACTGATCTGTAGACAATGTCATAAATATTTGTTCCTGCTCCTTAAAACTTGCTAAGAAAGTGCATTGCTATGATACTCAGAAGAGTGTAAACAAGTAAGTCTATTGCATACTCAGTTCATTAATTAGAATACACATCTTTGCACTAGCTAAAAATTAATTACCATCTTAAAATGTCACTAATCATCAGTGCAGCAGAAACTTGGTTGTAAATTTGGATGAAGATAATAACAAACAGAGAAGGACCTATGGTTTTGTTACAGCTGGTGGGTGTGAAATGCCAGTGGGCCTCAATGTGTTTTTAAATTACAATATCAACACTAATTTCAATACTTTGGCAAACGTTGTAAAAGGGAGGACTGTGTTACTGCTTTGTCAGCAAAGCTGCAATTCTTGTTTCTAGAGATCTGGAGATGCTGGTTAGGTCTTGCAATAAGCTGTGGTTCTCCTCACACCAGATTGCAACAGCAGGAGGATTTTGGTGGCATGTGAATCTGAGACGTTTGCAAGGATTTACTGAAAAATGCCCAAGAAATATTTGAGGGACCATGTGTTATACATATACTAAATTTATATATGTTGTTGTTGGGAGAGGTCAAAATAGTAGCTTAAGTGATATAAAAACATCATTTTTGCCTCTTAGAGACACAGCTATGGCCTGAAAATAAAAGTCCATTCCTTTTTTTAAAGTAATATGATAAAACTATCTATCCCGGTAGGTGGCAGCTAGCTGGAAGTGGGTTAACTTTTATAGTGATAACAGCACATAAAAATAAGATCTGATGGGAAAAGTGCCTGATATAATAAGGCAATCAGAACCACATATCTCTCCTTTCCAAATAAAACATTATGTACATAATGTACACCATTTATACTTGACACACGGCTAAAAGTGTGGCAGGTTTTTATTACCCTGAAAAGACGTAAAGGCCTTAGACTGTCTATTCTTCTTTCCTCATCTATGGCTGGATTACTGTTTTTTGTATCAGCTGCACTTGAACATTGTCCTTGTGTAATAAAGATGTCCTTGTGTATTAGAGATATTTTAACATTATGTCTACAATAGATGACCAAAAAAAAATCAAAATATATAACCAAGGAATTGTAGATTTGCCAGTAGCTGATCACTGAAGTGTGGACGGCAGGTTCATATAGACTTTAATATGAAAAGAGCTGTGTAACAGTGGTGACGAGCTCCCAAAACACAAGACCAGCTTATCCAGTATGACATTTTATTAGAGATTTACAGCCTTTGAATTGTACATCTCAGAGGGGAAGAAATATGAAAGGCACTAAGAACCTTTACCTGTTTTCATATTGAAATCATTCTGGAGGGTGCATAAAAGTATCGTTTTAAAAGATACCCTTCCTTTTCCCATTTCCGAAGAAGAAGTGAAGTAAAACTCCAATTAACAGAAAAGGAATCTAGAGTGGTGAAGACTGAGTCTTTAGTTCATTATATAGTCTACAAGTAATCTTCAGTCACCAAATATTTAGTGAGTTCTAAACCTATGATATCTCCCAAGATTGACTTTTTATATAAGGAACTGATATTCTTGAGAAAATATTTCTGGGTTAACTACGACTTTTCTTCAAGGTGGAAGCTAGGGTTTGAACGAATGGGGAAGGGATGTTAACCCAGAGCATTAGGTGATGTGTGACAGCAGATAACGAGAGAGGTACTCCTTGTGGACTCCTGAAATGCCACAAAATAGCTGGCTAGCTAACATAATAGAGGATATAATATATACCTTTAAAGAAGCCGATAACATATTTTAATTTCCTTTCCATGTTGTGAAATGATTGGAAAGGGTGAAAAAAAAGGCTTTTTGACACCTGAAGCGGGGGCGGCTGCGGCCGGGAGCGCTCTCCGCGGTGCTGAAGAGGCCGCGGGGCCGCGCCGGGCTCTGTCCGCGGTGCTGAGGCCGCAGCCGGCTGCGGGGAGCTGGCGCGGGGGAAGTAATCTGGGCGTGAGTCTGAGGCGTGAGACCAGGGGCTACAGCGTGGGCTGCTGAGAGTTTAATAGTAACAGGAATTAACCACAAGTTGCTTTATGATTCCAGTTCTAAACGTCTTAGTGAGTTAGGATCTCTGTTAGGCTGAGATTACAGGTGGCTGTATTTTTTTAAGAGACCTTAGAAAAGCAGACTGATAACAGGAGTGACTTTTCCCAAAGTTTACCTCTTGTTTAATGTGCTAACGTTGACTATGAATATTTTGTTTTCAAAACTGCTTACAAAAACTAAATAAAATAAATAAATAAAAATTCGGTTGAAGTTGTATCTCAGCATTCACAATTGAAACACTATCTAAAGATTTCTA
>VWZD01008916.1:32344-48204 GCA_013396695.1 Sakesphorus luctuosus | reverse complement strand
ATTTCAGCAACACCGGGGAGGGGGAGGGGGAGGGGGGAAGAGGCGGGCAGGGGCGAGGGCAAAGAAATTGCATAGCATTCACATCAGTTTTATTTTTCTTGGACTAAGATAAAATATAAATGAGTAGAAGAGAATAAATGAAATAGAAAATAGAAGAAAAAGCATCTCTCTGCATTTTTACTGGGAGATATTCTAAGTGTGAACTGAAGGAGTCGCTAGATATCCTTGCTTTTAACACTAGGTGTTCTTTTTAAAGTGCTCCAGTAGTCAAATCGTCTGATTGAATTCCCTGCTAGACTGCAGAACTAGCCATTCATGATAGTTATTTTTGACACTGCAGTTATGCCTCCATCTTAAGGAAAAAAAAAATCAATGATGTTTAATAATCCCCTCTCAGAACATACATTTCTTTTCATCAGCATTTTACAATGTTTCAAGTAAAAGTGGGCAGAGGAAATCAGTAAGGCAAAATAATAAAAACTTACTGTGAATTGCTAACACTTTTAGAGATGCAGAACAGCAACACTACAGGTTATAATCCAAATGCTACTGTTATTTATGTATCTATCTACAACACACACATGTTACTATAGAATGAACTGCAACTCACCTCTGCCTCGCTTTACTTCTGATAGATTCCTCAGAGTGTTCTCATTAGCTTGGCATCATTGGTATTTATTTCTGTAAAGTCAGGTTTATTCTGTGTTCATTTGTATGTACCTGTGGGGGAAGTATCGCAGTGTTATTTTCTTTGGTAATAAAAGGTAAGGAGGGTGATAAAGGAGGCAAAATATGTCTGTAAGCAGAACGTAGAATAAAATAAATTCATTTTCCTGATGGGAAATATAGGAATTATCTTTTAGTGTTTGTAATAAATCTTAAGTGGGTTCAGCAAGATCTTCACTTAGATTGCAAAGACTGACAGTCCTGTTTCAATGTATCTCAATGGATTTAGGCACACAACTAATTGTACTTCCAAGGAAAATCTGAAGTAGTCCACAGAATGAGTTTATCTTCTTTGGAACACCTGGCCAAAAGACAAAAGTCTGTGGCTGCATTTGAAGATATAAACTCAGCATCCCATTATCAAACTGGGAAGTGTTATTGTTCTCACTGAGGACTGCTAAATGACAAACTGCATAGATCTCTTAGCACAGGGAGGAATAGCAACATTTCCATAATGCTAGAGTGAAAGGAAAGCAGACAGCAAAATTAGAGAGTGGTACAATAAAGTGAAAATCATAAACTAGTAAATCTCCAAGTTACTGTCTGTTAAACAACATTGCAATTCTACCAAGTTTGGCAAAACAGGTCTTTGCATTCAACAATGTTGCTCCAGAGCTACCGGTTTCTGTTTGCCGTGCAAAAGCTGGATGGTGTTCCATAATCCTTGGGTCCGGAGCGAGTTCCTAAGAACAGTCAGTATACAAACCACTGCATTTATCCTACTTCATGCATTAACATGAGTAACAGTTAGTGAATGTAAATATAATGATTTTTTTTTAAGCCTGAACGTTACTCTGACAACCTGCTTGACTTTGTTGTCAGGCTTCTCTTCCACAACTCTGAAGCTAAGTGATTTCGACCCAGGCAGTCAGCTATTGAAATGCATGAGTTGATTTCTACACAATCAAGTCCCCTCTCCCCTCTAGCACACCCCCAACCCTTATAGCTATTGTTCAGAACAACTGAAATACTAATAACAATTAGAAGCATGTAAATAAAATCGAGCTTTGCCCCCCTTCAACAACGCCAGGCGATCAGATCTGTTGCATAATAGAAATTGGGAAGGCTGTCTGGCAGGCAGCCTTAAGTAGAGAAGAGCTATCTCAATTTCTCTCACTTAATCTTGGCTTCGCGTCAGAAGCTGTGCAGCAGTGCAGTAGAATGGGAGCACGGCAAAAGCTTCGCCAGTGAAACGGCTGGTGCTCGCTATGTGGCGATACCTCAGCGATTTCTCGAGCTGGATTACCTATTGATTTTCCTCCTTTCTTGCCTCCTAGGTTTACTCGGCTGGAAATTGTGTGTGTTTGGATTTCTCAAGGATTCTCCCCCGACTAACATGGATGTCCCACCATTCCTTGCAGTTGAAGGTTGCTCCTTGGCGCAGTGAATGAAGAACATGCAGGGATTGCTAATGGGTTTGGGAAGCGTAGACTCTCTCCTCTTTCTGTGACCATGCCGTGATCGTGTCTGAGTGCCATCAGTTTACGTATCCTCATTCTCACCCTACCGAGAAACCTGACGGCTTAGAAGAGGGAAATAAGGCAGCGCGTGTGTGCATAGAAACATCATGAAGATTATTTCCCCTATTGTAACTAATTCAGTCTTCAGATGCACCGTTAGACTCTTTCTGTGCTTACTGTGGATTGGATATTCTCAAGGAACCACACATGTATTAAGATTTGGTAAGATTCCCCGACACTTTTTTCATTGTGCATATAAACCTGAATGTGTTTTACGTAGGATTGACTTAGAAGGGGGTGCTGAGGGAGAGCTGGGACGTGATACCGGAGTTGGGCACCGAAGCCTTTCTTTATTTTGCATCCGGAGGGATGAATTGCTGTGTGTTTTTTCTGTCGCTGCAGCTCATTGTAGCCGTAGTAACGGCACGATTGTGATGATAATTATAATAACAACAGAAAAATGACTGGCAAACGCGGTTGCCTAAGGCTCTGCGCAGCTTGCGTGGCTTCCTCGTAATTGTTTCCACTGTTTTGCTTTATTGTTTCCGTAGTAGAGGAAGCATGGCTAATGCGATGCTTGATCAGTTAAAAACCTGTCAACTAGTTGTTAAGTTTCGGCCGCCAGTCTCTGATCCCCGAGCCGAGCCGATTCCGTGTGGGCGAGAGGCTGTGAATTGAGACCTTTGGTCTGATTTCCCTTGAAGCATCTGTCTACTTCTTGACACTTGAGTGGCGTTTAGGGTTAGAGAAGAGATGATTTATGTCTGTGTGGTGATGATGAAAGACCTTTTGCGGTACCTTTTAAAAGCGCTGCTTTTCTGTGAGAGGAAAGTTGTATGAATTCCGCCCTTTCCCGGGAGCAAAAGAAAAAAGTAAATCAGAATGAAATTTCAAGGAGAATAGAGCGGTTTTACAGTTTAAAAACTACTCTAGCTGGCCATGGCACTAACCTTAAGAGCTCTGCCTGTACATGCGCGCGTGTGTACGTGTGTATAATCAAGCAAGCGAGAGAGAAATTCCAGCCGCTGCATTCCCTACAGAAGTTTTGCAGTAAGGAAGGGCGGGACAGAAAGTTACCCGCAGCTACGGAGAGGGCAGTTGCGGCCGAGGGAATCACCTGGCGCTAGTCCGGGGCGAGCCACGACTGGAGCCCCGCATCAGCGTCCTCCTGGTCGTCCGAGCACCTCGAGCGAGTCGCGGTGGGGGGTGGCGGAGGGGACAGGAAGAAAGTGGTTTCCCTAGACCAGCGGCATTCTCTGTGCCTGCCGACAGAGTGGCTGGAGGGAGGAAGCGCGGATCTCCCGCATTCTCTCTGCTCACGGTAAACTGCAGCAGCCGCTGCATTCATTTCTGTGGGACACTGAAAGCTCTTGCCTTTGCCTGGGAGTAGTGCCTTGGTTTGTATCTATTTTAGCTTAAATCAGCACCCCCGCACACACTTTTATATGAAGGGGAAGGTGAGTAATGATTAAAAAGTAACCAGGCTGTTACCGATCTCGTGTAGCAGCACTTTTTTTCTTCTTCCATCTGGTCTAAAGGTGGTGCTTAAGGCACGTTGCTCTTAGCAACCGTCTTCAGGAATGCTTATTTCTTTGGACATGGCAAAACGGGTCCTTATAATCGTTGTGGGGTCTATTTTGCAATCAGTCTGATACAAAATCATAGCCATGAATAGGACTGCCTGTAATTTGGCACTGTACGGCTGCCTGTCCTTCCACGAACCGGGATTCCTAACGGGCCCTGAGAGTTGGTCCCTAGGAGTCTGAGTTACCTTCAGGAGTAGCTATATAAACAGACATCTTCCCGGACACAGCACTAGCAAGTAGTAGTCTTTCCTTCTTTAAAGTTGTGTTCCCCCTGAATTTCCAGCCCAGTGTATCTGTAGAGACAGCTCTGGAGAGCAGAGGTTTGGCAATGGTTAGAATATTTAATAAAGCCGAGGCTGAAAAGTGATACAGTGGGACCCTAGCATCCAAAGACATGGTGGCACATGTATGTGTTTTACTGAGCTAACTTCCCTTCCCAACTACATCCTGGTTACGCAGCTGGCCAAGGAGTTGTGCTCACTCCAGTGTTTGCAGCAGCGAAGTAGGAATCCGCATCGTATTTTTTTTTGTCTCTCAAAGGAGTTGTCACCAACCCATCACTGAGCCTTAGAAGCAGAAAGAGAGCAGTTGTTTTACTTCTTTTATGATGGAGAATGTTAGACGTGAGAGAACGCAAAGAAGACTTTTGCCCTGTACACTCAGGCCTGTTGCGCACCTATGTTTTAAGGAGTCTGGATTTAGCTTAATCCATGTGTGGAGTGACTCTGTGACTACGAGAGAACCCCTGCTCCTTCCCTAAAGGTTGACATCTCTGTGTAGGGTATGATGGGGAGGAGGGAAGGAGCAGGGCGTGAGCTGTGAAAAAGCTTTTGTTATTTCTGAGTGGTAATGCCCCGCCTTCCCCTCCGGGTTCCCCTGCTATCTGTCCCTTCGGGATATCGCTGCGACCAGGAGGACGGGATGCCGTGGAGTCCTTCCCGAGAAGAAGGGAGAGCTGAGGAGATTCCCTCTAGAAGGCAGCCTGCCAGCCCCCGCTCTTCTTCCTCAGCCAGCAGCGCTATGGCAACAAGGGAGAGCTTGAAGCCTGCCAGAGCTGCAGCCCCCTCATTCCTCCTGTGCAAATTAGCCACCATGGATTCGCATTGTCCTTCCCACGGCTCCTCTTATTGTTGGGACTAGCCAGCATGTCCCTTCTCTCCCTCTTGCTTTCAAGCTACCTTTTAGCAACCACAGAGGGAAGTCGAACGGCCTGGGTTATCCGTCAAATGCGAGACGTTATTTCTGTCTGTGTCATAAGGACCAACACAGAGAGAGGCTGATGCGATGGCATTGTTCCCTCCCCAGCAACACTTGCTTAGGCATCTGGACACCTGCCTGGTGCTGCTGCTGGAGTGAAGCAACATATTAGTCGGGCATCACCCCAGGAGCCCTTCCTAAATGACACTTTGCTTCATGGGGACATGCGACCAATCTCCCTCCCTCCTCTTTCTGAACAGCTTCCCATAAGCAAGTCCAGGAAACGGTGAAGTTGAGGCTTGTGCATATGGTACTCGAGGTATCAAATGGGAACAGTTCTAAACCATTGCTACGGATAAAAGGACGAGGGAGAAAAGCAGTAGCCTAGTTAGTATTTGTCTCTCCACAGTGTTAAGTGTGATTGAAACCTTTTCCTTATCACTTGGCACCGAACAAAAGGCGAAATACCTGACCGCCAGCAGATCTGTTATGTTACCGGGGGTCATGTTCCGTAGCTTTCCGAATAACTGTTCCTGTGTGAACATAGACCCAAGGGCAGCGGCTCTCAAGAAATCCCAGGGAGGTCGGCAGATCCAGAGCCCAGCGGAGCCACCCCTCTGCCCATGACCGCTGGGCTCATCAAGCTGCTCTGGCCGGACTCACCCTCTCTCCCCTCCCGCCTTTTCATAGGATCTGCCTTTACCTCCTAAGGGTATCCCAGCACCTTGTCCCCGAATTTCTGAATTAACAAGCCATTTAGAGCTGTCAATCATCAGTAATTGTTCACCTGTGTTTTCAGAAACCTGTTCCTAGTCTTGCCCGAGGCAATAGTAACACGGGCTATTTAAACGCCCTCTTTTCCCACCAACTACTACATGGAGCATGATTGTCAGCTCTTTGAAGTCTGAAGTGCTCTAAAGTGCCCTCCTTTATTTAAACTTGCCCTCCTTTATTTAAACTGCCCGTTTCCGTCCTTGTCTCTAGTTCTCTGAGCAATTCATCTCCTACAGCAAAAGTGTGAAGGGGGATCTGCGATGGAAGGTGAAAGCTATTTCGCCATTGCATTTTCTCTAGGGTAACTCATTATTCGTGAAAGTGTGGTGAAAGACCAAAGACCTTCACCACAGGGGGCTTAATAGCCTGATAAACGTTAAACCTATACCTGCAGTTTTGACTTTCTGTTGCTTTTGGAGTTGCCTGACTTCAAGCAGATGAGAGAGAGAGATGAATGTTTTGTGTTACAATGAACCATGAAGGAAGGATGTGTGTGTGCGTGTGGCTTCTTCCAGCTTAAAAGCAACAGAAATTCAAGACAGAGATGGAAAAACTTTTCAAGAAACAAAGGGAGAGTTTTGAACTCTTACCAGAAACATTTCATACTACTCATTACTCTCTCTCTTTTTTTTTTTCTCCCAAAAATGTCCCTATCCCAAACCCTCACAAAGCCTAGCACTTTCCCGTTGCCCTACATAAAATAGTAGTTAAAGCAAATCAAACCTTATATGACCAGGTACTGTTTGGGACCTAGGGAAAAAACCCTCATTGCTTAACTCCATTGTGGTAACCCTAAGAGGGAAAGTGCTACACGCCTGAGTCTTCCTCTGTGAAGATTTAGCACGGGTTTCATCTGTCAGGCTTCTTAGCTGAGCTCCTTTGTCTCAAACAGATTGAGTTTATCTCCATGTAATTGTTTATACGAGCTCGAGCTTGACAAAACCACAGAAGAGGCCGGCTTGCCGTGTCCACTGCTTGTGCAGTTGCCAGTGGGTGTCAAACCACACCTTTCTGAGATTTTGGAGACCATTTTCAAAATTTAGTATTAAAAATCAGGGAAGTCATGGCATAGCAGTAGGAGCTAACTCTCTACAGAAGCGCATGAGACAAGAGTTCAAGTGAAAAATACCTGCTGGGTAATCGAGTAAAGCTTTCTTAAAGGACTTGCAATAACTCTTCCGGATGTGTATTTTCTTTCCTTTGGATTTTGCATTGACATCCTTTTAGTGGCAGGAGGTAAGCTTTCTGTCTGTATTTGAGAGAAAGGCGAAAATTTATGTATCTGGTTTTAGTGGGGAAGGTAGTCTGCCTTCAGATCAAGAGTGCAACGAAAATCTGCAAGCCAAACACTTGTGGCAGCCCTCGGGGGTCCATGTCTTGGCAAGTCCACCATTCAGAGACGATGAAAAATTTACTGCTAAGGACAAGAAGCTTTCAATATCTATTAACATCCTCACAGAGAGGAGTTCAAAATCAGTCTTATAAACAACAACAGAAATCTTTGGAAGAAGAGTAAGGTTAAGAGCCTCGGGAAAGCAGCAAGGAGGTGAGAAGCATTGTTATTGACTGGTCTAGATTAAACAGCACAGAGGAAGATTTCAATTTGATAACGTCACAACCCTTCCTGTTTTTCTTTGCTGCTTCTGCTGACAATTTTGTAAGGTAATTAAATTGGCTGATTGAAGTCACAGTGGTCATGGGGTGATAAAGACCGTTTGGATTTAATGGAATTTAGAAACAACGGTGCGCTGCACACAACTCTTACTGAACGAGAATTTTAATGACTCATTCAGTGTGCTGACTACATAGAATGTCCTGGACGAGTTTAATTGAAAGGGCAAAGCAGATTAGCTGTATACAGTCTTTATTGCACTAGATAGGGGAATTAGAATGATCCTTTTAAAAGACTCATTATTGCATTATCAAGATTTAATGTAGGTTAAGAAAGCTTTCATCTGTATGGGTTTTCTGGAATATCCCCGGATCCTTTCATCCTGCGTTTGGAACACCAATAGCCTTGTAAAATGATTTTCACACAATTGTCTGATTGCTTGGATACTGAGAGTATAACTTGCTTCTAACTGACTGCTACTTGCCTTTTGAAAAGATGCAAAGTTCAAGTAATACCTCCAGTTTAAATATGGTTGCTGAATGAAATGGTTTCTGCCATCAGAGATAAGAAACTAGAGAAACAGAGGTTTTTCTAAACTCAAATATTAGTGGGTTTTTTCATTTATTTGTATGTTTATTTTATACTAGAGAAAATCCCCTCAATTTAGAAAAAAACAAACCAAACATTTTGTAGTCATTGTAAATAAAGAAGGTCTTGGTCCTCTACTTAATATATTTACCTTGTCTGTTTCTGAGTTTAACCTTCATCCTCTTTAATCTCTTTCAGAGGAACAATTACTAGGTCTGTCAATAATGCAAAATAGAAACTACAAGGTGCCTTATTTCCATAGTCCCCAATCTGCAAGGCAAATTAATTTTTCCTGAATAAGTTTTTATAATGTGATGCTGTAATGTATGTTAGATGATTAGATTAAACAATATGATAACATAATGGCATAATGTCATTATGCTGTCACATCTTAATTGGAATATGGAGAATCAAAGATCACTGTCATATTAATACTCATAATTCTGTGTGTCCTGTGCTATCCATGTTGTGTTCCTCCCTCTCTTCCCTGCTCCCTCCTCCTTACCACGTCTTTTAGTTCCTTTATTATACAGTAATTATTGTCTTAGGCACCTTCAATTTAAACTATCAAAACTTTCAGTAATGTAAAGAGTACAGAACAAACATGTGATGATCTTTATTCCAATATTAGAGCTCAACTAACTTTTGGTAAATGAGCAACTGGTGTAGTAATGTTATCTAAAACATTAATAAAACTCAAAATTGTATTCTAAATTTCATGAAAAGCAATTTTTGATAAATTAAAACTCACTTTTTTTTTCCTTTGGGCAAAAATCAGAAGTGACCCATGGGTGCAGAGCTCATGACTGCTTTTTTTACATTTCCAGCAAAGATAGCCTTGCATGAAAATTTGCAAGTGACTTGGATCAACCATGATTCAGATTTACTTGAAAGTTATTCTTGTAATCCAAAATGTTATTGAAATGCAGTAATTAATTTAGGAATGTGTTTGGTAGGTTGCTTTGAAATGAAATACACATTTTAAGATAATATATTTTTCAAGTTTTTCCATTTTTAAGTGTATCTGTCTGGGGTATAGAAACAGGTTCCCTGCTAGTATTGTGAGTACAGTCTATGGTAGGGATAGTTAAAAGCATAGCTACACTGTAGTGCTCAGATCACAAACTTTGTTCTTGGTTCACAATAAACATTTTCATTATCAAATCATTGGACGGTAAATTCATTTGTGGGTTATAATGAATTTCTTCTCTGGAGAAATACACTAATTCACATTAGCTGAGTATCTGATTTATTATACTAGTGTTTCCATTCCTAGACTCTTTAAAACCTCATTTTTTTAAGAAAATGATTAATGAGATTTAAAAGTTAGTTGAACTAGGATTGTTGAAAATGTCTGTCAATTTTCCATCTTGAAAAAACTCATGATTGTTAGAATCACTAATTCTTGTATAAGGATTAATAACACTCTGACGAAACGGTCCACAAAGAGCTGTCTTACTTTGCTGTCAGGAACTATTGTTCAGGAGTTGTTGTTGCTCATGACTTGATGTGATTTTAAGTTCAATGCATGATTATTTTTTTGCCTGTTCTTTCTTCTGTCTTTACATTTTACTGTATGTCTCCGGTGTTTACTAATTTTAAAAGCATTTTATCTGATTTCAATATGTGTAGTTAAATCTTAGTGTTATATTTTTGCTGATGAATGGAAGAAAGTTGTTTCACAGATGAGCAGAATAATTTTTGAAGAAAAATGTTTGTGTTTGTTTAAATTTTTTACATCTTGAGTAATTTCATCCCTTCCTCTCACTTTTTTTTTTTTTTTAATAGTGAAATGGAAAGGGACTATTTATTTGAAAGATGAATGTATGTTTGAAGCGGGGAGAGGTGTTCTCTTTTTTTGGAAAGCCTTTGTTTTTCTAGCTTTTGGGGAAGCTCCATAAAAAAAGTAAATCCTAGAAGTCCTCATTTCTGTCTTAAAACTAAACTTCTAGTATAAGCCATGCCTTAGGGCTCCTTTGCAGTATTTGGAGAATGAAAGAGGCAGAAGGATTAGACAAGGCTGACTTAGGCTGAATAACTTTTATATGGCTAAAGTTAGGCTAGCACTCATGAAATCAGCAATATGTAGGAAGTTAAAGTGGATTGAGTAGAGTTATATATTTTCTCCCCAGGTTTTAATATTTTTCCTCAAAACTGAACTCATTTTCTCAGGTAGAAATTTAAAAGGGAAAGATGAATATATTATTGGCTCAACAGTTTCTTCTTGACATGAAAACACAAAAATTGCTGAAACAGAGACTGCTCACTCATTCTGTTAAATATCTGCCAGCAAATGGGTGGTGCTTGTTTTCACAATACATAATTAGTCCTGTAAATAAGGACCTGTTTGTGAACACATGAATTTAACTGTTTACTTTTTCAACAGAAGTTTATTGAGTAAAGCTTATCAAGCTTACTTCCAAAGGTGCAGATCTATTTCATTTTGAAAGAGTGTGGCATCTTCACATTTAGCTCTTTCTGCATCTCCAGTAAAATACTTAAATTGAGGAATCATATTTCTCTGAAAATATAAATAGTTATTAGTTTTAAATGGTTTTTGTCATTGGGCAACTGATACTGGATTGAAGAGACTTTTCATTGAATATACACAATTAGTAGGTAATAATATGGATACATTTATTAAAGATTAGTTTGCAATTGAACTTGCGATCCATTTGGGCTTTTGTCCTGCTCTAGGAGCTAAATATATACCAGCTATTTCAATCAGCTCAAGAGTTAAACATATATCAGCTATATCAATCAACTCACATTTATGCTGTTATTTGAAAGTTGCACAATTAGGACACAATTTACCAGAGTCTGTAATTAAAATAATTGCACTAGTAAGCATGAAATATGTTTAAGAAAATCTGAGTCTCATAGCTCACAATGGTAAAATTTGACTTTCACTTTTTAAAAAAACATATAAGCAAACATTTTCAGTCCTGGTTCAGCAGTCCACATTGCAAAACTTTGAATAAACTAGTTGTTTTACTTGGAAAGCAACCAATTCTTCTATTTCTACCTATATTTTCAGAGTCAGTGCTCAATCATCAGTCAAAACTAACTACCTAGATTGTCAGAGATGTACAGTCCTTGGTAGTTTAGTGTTAAGTTTTTCTTAAAATAGTGTGTTGTTATTTTTACACCATGGATGATATGAAATTTTGGGAAGTTTTTTATGTGTGTGTATATATGTATGTATATATATATGTATATGTATACATATGTGTACATGTCTTCTATGTAGCTATTCACAAGTACAATAAAGAAAAGTTCTTCATCCAGAGGGTGATTGGGCACTGCAACAGGCTCCCCAGGGACGTGATCACAGAACCAAGCCTGACAGAGTTCAAGAACCATTTAGACAATGTTCTCAGACACATGGTGTGATTTTTGGGATGTCCTATGCAGAACCAGGAGTTGGGCTTGATGATCTTGGTAGATTCCTTCCAACTCAGCATAGTGTATGATTTTACAACTCGTGGATCAAATACTGGAATAAGGTACCTCACAATATAATTTAAGTCTGATTATCCTCTACCTTTCTGTTCAGGTCAGTAGCTTGTGTTACTATGAAATGAAGGAAGAATTAGAGCTGTAAGCTATAGCATGCTGCATAGAAAGACAGCGATTTAGATCTCTCTAATGCTAAAACTAAGTAATTATGTTAAAGTCCATAGGAATGGGCCTGTTTATCCTAGGTTATAAATTGTCTGTATGAATTGGTGATATTCTTCTTAAGATGCATGATTAGGTCCATGGTGATGTTGAATACAGTGCTCTTTTAGTCAAATATCTCTGCTGATTATAGCTAAGGATCTCATTCCAGAACCTGTCTTTCCTTGATACATTTTTTTCCCCCAGTTATCCTTTCAATCACACTACAGTATTTTTATACCTAAATTTGTCATTCACTTATTGACCCTAATAATATTTATCCATGTACTATAAAACAAATTCAGCATGATAAAAAATAATTTTGAACAATGGCTGTTGAAAAAGGTATATTCATTGTTTCATGCAGTTCAGTAGTAGCAGTGCAACTTATTCCAGTGATCAACCACTGTAACATGATTAGAAATACCACGCTATGTTGAATTATAAGTTAATAATAGTAATGAACATGAAGATTACATATTCTCTAAGAAAAAAAGTATTTTCTAAAGCAATAACTTCACTGTTATTCTGCAACATTTATCCCACAATGCAGGAAATCTTTAAAAGAAATTCCATGTTACTTATTCATTAAGGAATTGGATAAAAAGATACATTACTAAAATTAATACTGCATAGAATACTCTAAATCAGGGCAATTAATTTCCTTTTAGAGTGATTCATCACAGCGGGTTTTGGAATTTTATATGTCAATGGGAACATGTATGTTCACATTTTATGCATTTTGATAACCGAAATGTAAAAAAAGAAACCAAAAACTTTAAATAAATTATTAGCATGCAATTGATTATTATACTCAGTTCATTATTCTTGCTTCATATCATGCCACCAGTGACTACTTTTAAAACCATATGTCAAGTACTGAGGAAGTGTCCTGCTAATTTTGAACAACTGTGCTTTTAAATCAATCCATTTTCAAAGCTAACAGGTTTTTTGTTTGTTTTCCTTCATACCTTGAGGTGCTGATCTATTTTAGACAATGAACTACTTGGACATGCTCCCAGATATCCCTGACTACATTATTCTCTTCAGTTTTTTGCAAGAAAAAGAAAGAAGTTGATTGGCAGGATGGAGGTGGTTTGAGAAAAGTAATGCAGATGAATTCAAGGTCATCAGTGTTGAAAAAAATAACAGAAAGGAATTGATAGACATTAATGAAAAAAACAGTTTTCATATGAAGACTATATACAACTGTGCAACTAATAAGATTTTTGTTTCTGTCCAGTCAAAATTAAGCATAAAGATAATATTTGACAAAATGATCCAATAATATCAAAAGAAAGCACAGCTTTATATTTGTGAGCTAAGAATTTGCTTAGTTAAATCCCTTATTATTGAATATTGAGTGTGATGTTTATATAAAGAGCAGAAACACAGTTAAATAATCTGTTTATGCCTAGATTTGATCTTAGCTTTGAACAAAACATGCAAGGGGTCAGTTCAGGAGAAGAGGTAAGCCCCTGTGCATGCTTCATCTGTAAGCAACTGAGGTAAGAAAATGGAAATATGTGAAAGATGCATGTGACTTCCTTTCAATACTGCTCTATGTATTTGTTTGGATGTCCTTGAGAAGGAAAGACTATAAAATATGAGTGTTATTAAGGCTTATCTCTTCAGATCTCAGCAGACTCTATCATTCTCGACATTCAATATGCCTGCAGAAACTTACTGTGTGACTGTGATACGGCTAAGAAAAATGTGTTCAAAAATGCATTAAATCAGATTTCCTAATGTCTTTTCAAACCTGCCTAAACAATGAAAAATCACTTTTAAAGATCAAATCAACATTAGCCAGTCAGAACATCTTCAGTGTTGCCCATGTATGACCTTTTGTGTCTAGACATTGGAGATTTTGAACTGAGCTGTACCTTTGCATCATTCTGTGATCATCAATGTTCAGTAAACATTGCATTTGTTGGAAGTTAAGGTAACACCATACCATGTTCTCATATAAAGAGTTTGGGTTGTTTTTTTGGAGTACTTTTTTTGTTATTTTCATTCATAGGAAGATACTTGAATTGGATAAAGCTGTTGTGTCTACCTGTCTTGTGGGCACAGGAGCTCTGTTCACATTACTTTCCTCTCCTGATTGTCATCTTACCGTTTGTAAGAAAGATGCAATGTGTTTTTGGAAGCTCTCCCCAATTCATAGAATCATGGAATCATAGAATCGATTGGGTTGGAAAAGACCTCCGAGATCATCAAGTCCAACCCTGAGTCCAGCTCTGCCCCTTCTCCTTCACGTTTCGCAGATCACTGGGGTTCTGCTAATCAGAACCCATTTGATGGACAGGACAGAAAACTCTTTGTCATCTATTCCAATCTGTTTATATACTTACAAAAGTAAACAGTAAGATTTTCACTAATCCATTTTAACAATAAATTATTGGACTTTTGATGATAGTCCCTTTTACTAATTTTTTGGCAATATTTTGAGTGTTACAAAGCATTCTTTTTGACCTGCACAAAGGAACTAGGCAGCAATAGTTTCATAAGTGAATGTGTGCTTATATACATGTTTTTCTTCTTTGGTGACCCAAATGCAGAAAAAAAAAGTGGGAATATGTCTCCTTTGCTGGAATTGTTGTTAACGTAAACCAGGAGAAGTGCCTGAGGGTGTATCATGGGTCTTTGATGGAAGGACTCATATGGATTATCCATCTGCTTCCTGACAACTAGTGTGAGCCTGGGATAGCAAAGAGCCGTGAAGGTGGTAGAATCTGTTCTCATAGGCTGTGATCTTCATGAATATTTTCTAAGTAGTCGTGGAAAAAAAAATCAAGCAAGAAGCCACGAAATTTAGCAAAAACCCACACAAAGTCAAGCATACTTATGACAGAAAAACTAAAAAAAAAAGAGAACACTTTAGAATTTCATGCCCTAAGAAAGATAAACTAAATGTTGTGAATGAAACTATGGATATATATGTGCTCCTGTGCATGTAACAGCCCCTTTCGACTACTAAAAATGTGGAACTGGTACTTGTTAAAACATCAACTCAATTCACCACTGAACAATGTTCTTCACGTAAGGGAAATCTTCATTTAGAGAGCATTTACCTCTGAGAGACCCATAGTAGCTTCCTTTCAATACTCTTTTAAGAGGGGGCAATTATGCCAATATTACTGGTTTCAACAAGCAGTACTGTAAATCAGTAGAGCATAGTAAAGTTAACTTCTGCCACAGTTTAATGTCCTAGGTAAATGAAAATCACAGCACTGCAACAAAGCTCTAAGTAGGTTTTCTGGGTCTCCATTTTAAGGAGCCATGATATGCTGAGGATCAGCATTTAGTTCTTTGCTGTTCAATTAGGAGAACTCCTAAGGTGGCAGAAGAGTTTTCATTACTTCCATATTGACTTTCCTATTTCATCAGTCATCTTTTTCACAAATGATTATCCACATAGATAACTTCACAAATATAGTTAATAGGTGGAAAGCCATGATATTTTATTTCCATGAATAAGCCTGTTGAACCATAATTTTAAAACCCAAGAAATTGAAGGAAGTATGAAAATATTAGCTTGTGTTTTAGAGTTCATGTAAGTCTGACACTGAAGTAAAAAATGGAAGCTCATTTTGTTTATTTTGTCAGAAAATAAACCCACCGATAACCATAAAACATTGGCTTTGGTGTCACCCTAAAGATAGTTGAGCTGTTAATGCTAAGCATATTGAAAGGAAATATGGAAAAGAATTAGTCTAGGTGTTAATGAAATATTTTACCATTGGTCAAGATTTTTTTGTACCATTTTACAAAATTTCTAAAAGATTTTCTACCAGGGCTGGCAAAGGACATGACCATACTGAGATTTTCAAATGCTTTCTGAGTTCTGAAATGCCTTGTGCTCACTACAATATTCCATATTTGTAGTGTTAGTGAGATGGAAGTGTAGAGGGTTGGAGTGCTTTTGATTTTGAAAATACCATTATCCCATTTNAAAAGTATAGTGATCACTAAACTCACCAATATTCTCACTGACCTCTTCCCATAAAAAAAGACAAATGAGCTACATTTCCATGACTCTACTTCAGTACTACATTTCCACAACATTTTATGCTGCAAGGCTGAATAACTTTGGCTGAATACTGCTTTACCAAGAGCTTATTTGACCTTGTTCCACTACTATTCCATATTCCTCCTTGCCATATGACATTGTTATTTCAGCATTTATATGGAAGAAAAAGTTGATTTAAAATTTCAAGTTTTCATGGGACATCTCTAGGTAAAATGATAAAC
>VWZD01008916.1:16392-32241 GCA_013396695.1 Sakesphorus luctuosus | reverse complement strand
TTTTTTGTACCATTTTACAAAATTTCTAAAAGATTTTCTACCAGGGCTGGCAAAGGACATGACCATACTGAGATTTTCAAATGCTTTCTGAGTTCTGAAATGCCTTGTGCTCACTACAATATTCCATATTTGTAGTGTTAGTGAGATGGAAGTGTAGAGGGTTGGAGTGCTTTTGATTTTGAAAATACCATTATCCCATTTTTTACAATTAGTCTCTTAAAAAGAATTTATATTAACAATTAGTTTCTTCTCAATAGAATAGCATATTTTTTAGAAACTCATTTAGGTTTAATTACTCCACAGGCAAGAGTTTTTAACACAATAGTAATTTCAGAACAAACGTTTAAACTTTGAAAAAAAGTGCTAGCCTGTTTTTAAAAAAATAGCATTATCTTGCTTACAGTGTTATGAATATTTATAATATTTCTTTCAGGAGCAACCAAATATTTTACTTTTTTTTTTGTGTGTTATGTGTGTTCTTCAGTAAGGCAGAGTGTCACAAAACTGTTCAAATGGACTTAGGTTCCATTTAAAAAATGTTNAAGTGTATGGATATGAAGAGATGGGGATGATGGTGTTTCTAGCTATAGAAACTTATATCCAACTTTGCAATTTCTTGTGTTTCTTCTCTCAAAAGTGGAACGTGTTCAGCTGGAGTGAAAATGGGAAAAAGTCTCTAGGAAACTTGGAAGTAAGAATACTTCCATCGTTTTTTTTAAAATCATGCAGAAAAATAATAAAGAACCCCAACAAACCCCCACACTAATCTTTCTTTCCTTCTGGACACTGATGTTATGGAGTTAGAAACTAATTTAGAAAAAGGCAGAATTTTAAGAGTGCAGAAACTACAGAGCATAGTTTCATGCCATAATCAAACACTGTTGCTGAGAAAAGTAACTGTCACAAGAAAAGAACTATTGGCCATCGTTAAATAAGTGGATTATTTTGATCATTACCTCTATGTGAGAAAGTTTATTATTAAAAATAATCTCACAGCACCTAGTGGCTGTTGAGAGTCCAAACCCCAGAAGGACAATCCAGTCCCTGGTTCCACAGAATAAAGCAATGTTATTTCATTTTTCAGTATTTTAGTGGCAAAAGTGATGAAGATGTTAACGTTTTACTAAGTACACTGTGTTTATGTGCTTTAAGCATCACATGTACCAAGAAGTTGGAATTTTAATTTGTGTTCTTCATATATCAGTTTTCTAGAAATATTTCCTTTGGAAAAAAGAAAGAAGAACTATAAGTGTAGCCATATATAAAACTGATGACACAATTATGAAATTGTTCATTACAAATAAATCTCAAACAGCCTTGCTCAAGAATTTTGTGTTATTGGTCTGATTTATCTGCTCTTGAAAGGGATCCCTCATGAATTTTCTTGTTTGACTGGATACAACTCCACTAAACAGATAAATACTGGTAATGACCAGATAATGACGAAAGAGAGAAACTTCAATTATATTAAAACAAAATATTATTTTTGAAAGACTACAAATTTAAGTGAGTATCATACCAGCATAACAGCCAGTGGTTCTTGGGAATCAATGAATGGTTATGGGAAATTAGTTTTTTAAAATGTTGATAACTGTTGAAGATTTATTAAATAAATAAATGGTATTATCTTTTAAAAGGGTGCTGGTCAGTCATGTGCTGCATTTGGATTTTGTGTTACTTTTTACAGATGCATCTGTTTGATTACGAGTGAAAAGATTGCATTTCAGAACTGTGTCTCACTTTTGTGTTACTTCTCAGTAAATCCATCCTAATCCTATTTGATAATAATAATAATAATGATAATAATAGTTTCTTTTCTAGCAGCACAGATACAAAATTCCTGCATGTACTTTGCAAGGATTAATATCACATTTTAACAGCAGTCATGGTAGCTCATAGGATTCCAAATGAATTGATTGATAAGAAAAAAGCCCACACATAAAAAAATTCTACGTCCTATTTTAATTTATGAAAATAGTAGATATATACTGTGTTGTGTCTCACTTCTCTTCCCTCCAAATTAGTGTACGTGTATTGATACGCACGATATATCCTTTTAGATCTGCTCAAAATGACAAACTTTTTTTGCCTGTGTATAAAACCAGATTTTGTAAATTAAAGTCTGTGCAATGACCCCAATTTTTTTTTAATGACCTTATAATTTGGATTAAAAAAACTTTTAGATTTTAAATTTGAGTAAGGTTGCAATCTGTAGGGGTTTTTTTGCGCTTTTCTATAGTTTTTTTTGGTTGTTGCTTGTGTGTGTTAAGGTTTTTTCTGTGTTTGGTTCAGGTTTGGTTTGTTTCATTTTTTTTACCCATAATAAAATAATAATATTACCTTTATTAAATTAAGTTCTTCAAGTTTTTTTTGAGTCAGTATTCTGAGGAATATGTCAATATGAATGAGGTGTAAATTTCTGATAAACCAAGTATTGCTGCATTTTTTCTTCCCTAATCTGGTTGCAATAACTTTTTCCAGTATTTGCACAAATAATCTTTAATTCTTACACTCAAATGCATTTTCCACACCTACTTTTTATGCTTGGACATGCACTTCAGGGTGCAGCCACTCTGAGGACCACAGACCCCCTCACTGTTTTTCTGAGAGGATGGAACTCCTAAAATTTAATGCAAAACATTAATCCTTCCTCATTTTTTTCCAATTATGTGTTATTTGGATGAGGAAACCAGTACATGTGACAGTAGTTGATTTTACTGATGCTTTGTTATCAAAGCTTTTCTTCACTCAGACTCAACATATTGAATCTCTGACTGCCGAGACTGCTTTTCCCTCACATTTTAACATATTCCATTGTTAAAATAACCTTAAAGGTGGGCAGACTTCTTGTAGAAGATTTTATAGCTGGATAAAGAGAAATAAACAGAAAAAGTTGTCTATTAAGGAATCTAAGTGTTAAGGAACTATTTGCTAACATTATATTAACGAGTCAGGAAATGTTAATGACAAGTTGGAAAATAGTTTTGCTGGTTAATATGACATTTCTGTATCTAATCCTGTTTATACCTTTGATTTCTGCAATAATTTTAACTATTTAAATTTTTAAAGGGAAAAACAACCAGTATTTTTTGTCTCAGATTATTTTCTAACTAAACAAAGTACACATTTATTAAGCATTTATATATATTGCACATATTTATCTACATAATATAATATTATATTAAGTTTTAAACACATTTAGAGATTAAAAGTAATTGGCTAAAGTTACTTTTATATCCAGTATGTACTTGTACAATAACCTTGATCCACAATTTGACCCAGAACACTTGAGTTATGCTATATCAGGACTGTGAGTTACTTTTCCTTCATAAAATATAATTTTCTCCTGGAATCCTAAATTAGGACTAGATTTTCCCTTCTTAAATCAAGACTCTCTAAAGATCAGACCGTAGGCCACTTTTTATTTTATACAGTTCTAGAGATTTCAATAAGAGTGTTTTTCATCTTATCAAGCACCAGGAAAGGTTGCATACTGTGACCTGATTTTTAAGTGTTGAGCACTTGTTTTTCCTATTCATAGAGATCCATGGGAAGTGACAGCACTTTACAGTGACTCTTAAGTAGGTATATGGAGACATTGTAACAGAAAATTTAAAAACAAAGGTTTTACGTTGTCTAAATATGATGTGTTAAGTTTTTGCTTCCTGCTACAGTGACCAGGTCTATCCATTTATAAACTTCTCTGGTCTCAGTAACAGCTGGATAATTTCCAAAGGTTTTGAAAATTGTTTTTGCTGCTAAATCTCTTTCACAGGTGGCCTAGTCTGGGGAAGGGGGAGGGGATGGTAGCATATCAAATTAAAGTTCATTATCCAATTTATCAGGGCAACAGCATTTGGAATGGTAATTTTGAGTTATCTATTCCTTGTTTAGAACCTTTAATACAAATGGCTGTTGTTATGCTTCCATAATTTAGTCTTGAATTTCCACAGAAGCCTTTCCTGGAATTGTACAGAATAGACACACACTATTAGTAAAAGAATTATGACTTTACATCACAATGGTACAATGCTTCTTTCGTCAAAGAGAATCTGAAAATCATATATTTGATTTATACCAAATTTCAAGGCTTTCATGAATGGTCCTTTGTCTTTACAGGCTTATCTTAATAAAGTGTAGCCTACACAGCTAGGTGAACTGTGAAACAAACCAATTCTGCAACGATGCTTAAATCTGGTTACTTGAGAGCAGTTAAGTTCTGATCTATTTAGTGTTACAACATTCAATGACTTACAGACTGCAATGAATGCCTTCAATAACTCTAAAGTTAAATATTCACAGAAATACTAAAACCTTTGCTTTACTTCTTAACTTCACAATTTTTTATTAGAAGCTTAATGCAATTTCAAGCTTCAGAAAAGTTTCTGCAATTTCCAAGCCTTATTTACAAGAATATATTCAAATAACAAAACTGGTTTACAAGAAATCCCTGTGTTGTTCAAAACAAACATTGTGGACGATTTCACTTACTATACGTTTCATAAAATAAATGATATTTTGAAGCATATATATCAAATCAAAGCAGATGGATCTTGAAACAAAGCATATGGGTATACATATGCCAGAATGTTCTTTAGAATGAACCTCCTATGAGCTGTGATATACAATTGTTGGGAAATAAAACATGCTCTCCTGGTAGAGTTACTTTTGTTGAATTTTTAGGTATCACTGGAAATACAGATCTTTAAAAACAAAATTTTACTTTTAAGACATAAAATCCCTGAGTTCTAGGAAATTACTAGCAATGTTTTCAACAGTACTTTTGTAAGAAGTTTCCAGTGTATCTGTAGATAACATCATATGAACAGAACTTGTTTTTTTTCTTAAGCTGGCTGATATGTAGGCAGAAAAAATATGAAATTCAAGCATTTGTTTTCACTTGCAGAATGTGTTACTATCTGTGACTATTTTTGGCTGTTTTCCTCTTATCTTGATCTTGGAACACCTAAGTGCCAACATCTCAATATGCACATACAGCAGCCTGAACAACTCATTTAACAATGAATTGAATTTGTCTTTATGTATGAGGGAAATCTCAGGAACAGGTAATTTGGCAAGGTTCTTACAACAAACATATTATTTTCCATAAATAGGTATGTATTTTCAAATATTTATTTTTCAGTGGAAGTAACTGCTTTTAGATTAATATATTGCATCTCTTATAATCTGCTGGTGAATGTCTACAAGTTTCCAAAGATGGAACTTCCATTTTGCACTGTGACCGCTTTAAATAAAAGAATGTTATTATAGAATTTCAAACATTAAAAATGAGTAATGAATAATAGCTCCTGGACTTCTTTGTTCCCTTTTTTGTTTTATATTCCATTTACATTAATTTCTTTCTTCATTAATCCCATAGCTTTATCCATCCTTTGCAATTTCAAGGTAGAGAAAACAAATTAAGTAAAAAACCTCTTGTTAATTGACTTTATTTGCTTTAATGCTGCTAGTCCATATTATCTGCTCTCTTAAATTGAGTTTGGGATTGCCAGCTTTAAGGGTATTACACTGCATTTTGGGATGCTGCCAGCATATCCCAAGTAAATATATTTAAATCAAAGCTAAGCTGCTTAAAATATTCATGTTATGCTCTTAGTATGGTTTAGAGAAATGTGAAACCATTTAAGACTTGCAAACGTGTTTTATGGCAAGAAATGTATTTGAACTGTCAGGCATATAGCCTAAATTGATAGTCACTGTTAACTTTGTTTAATATGGAATGGTTTCATTGTTTTATTAGCAATGATACATTCAGGGGCTAAGTCATTTGAAATTTATGGCGTAATGCAACTGTGTTATTTATAGAGGCAAAGAAAAATATTTTTAACAGAAAACAGTCTTGGGAAAAGGAATATTCTGAGTAGATAAAATCATGCATGCGGGTAAAATGCACACTTGCTTTGAACTGTTAAATGCATTTGTTTTATGCTTTGCATTTTTATGAGTTGCAGGAAACTTTGAACAGCAAATTCAGTAATAACACTAATTCAAAAGTCAATGTATTTTGAAATAGTAAAGAGAAAAGAGACATATCTATGAATATATACGGTATTCTATGGAGAAATATATCCTGTAAGAGAAGAAACCCAGAAATTTTAATGTTCTTGAAGCTGGTCAGCCTCACCTCAATCCCTGGAAGCGTGATGATGTGCCTCATCCTGGAGGTCAACTCTAAGCACATGGAAAAGAAGAAAGTGATTGTGAGTAGTCAGCATGAATTCACCAAAGGGAAGTCATGCTTTGCCAACCTGACTGCCTTATGCAATGAGACAACTGCCTGGATGGATGAGAGGAGAGCAGTGGATATTGTCTCCCTGGACTTCAGCAAGACTTTTGACAGCAAGGCTTTCCTCTCATGATATCCTCATAGGCAACCTCAGTGAGTGTGGGCTGGATGAGTAGGTGGTGAGGGTGGACTGAGAACTGTCTGAATGGCAGATCCCAGAGGGTTGTGATTGTGGTACAGTGTCTAGTTGGAGGCCTGTCAGTAATTGCGTCCCCCAGGGTTCAATATTGGGCCCAGTTTTGTGTAACTTATTAATCCCTGACTTGAATGAAGGAAGTCTCCTAATCTCAATTACTGATGATGAAAAGCTTGGAGAATACCCCAGAGGGCTGTGCAGCCTTCAGAAGGACCTTGACAGGTTGGAGAGATGGGCAGAGAACAAAGCCCGAAATTCACGAAGGCAAATGGAGGGTCCTGTACCTGGGAAGGAATAATTCCCAGGCACCAGCATAGGCTGACCTGCTGCAAAGCAGCTCTGCAGAGAAGGACTTGGGGATCCTGGTACACAACAAGCTGTCCATGAGCCAGAAGTGTGTCCTTGGGGCCAAGAACACCAATGTTATGCTGGAGTGCTTTAGGAAAAGCTTTGCCGGCAGGTCAGGGAAGGTCATCCTGCCCCTTTACTCAACCCTGGTGAGGCCACATCTCAAGTGTGGTGTCCAGTACTGGGCTTCTCAGCACAAGAGTTATGGAGCTCCAGCCATGAGTCCAGTGGAGGGCTACAAAGGTGACTAGGGGACTGGAGTACCTCTCTTATGAGGAAAGGCTGAGAGAGCTGGGCCTATTCAGTCTTGAGAAGAGATGACTGGGAAGGGATTCTACCAAAGTATATAAATATCTGAAGAGACGGTGACAAGAGAATGGATCCAGGCTCTTCTCACTGGTGCCAAGCAATAGGACAAGAGGCAACAGGCAGAAAGTGATGCACAGCAAGTTCCACTTAAAGTTGAAGAAGAGCTTCTTCACTGTGTGGATGACCAGGCACTGGAGCAAATGGCCCAGAGAGGTTGTGGAACCTTTGCCACTGGAGTTACTCAAGAACTGTCTGCACTGTGCAATGTGCTCTAGGGTGACACTTGAGTACAGAGGTTGGACTACATGGGTCTACTGGTCATCCCTCTAACCAATATCTGTGATTCTGTGAAAAGCTTTTGATGAAAAAGCTATGAAACACATTTAAGTCAGGTACTAATTTGCCTTTGTGTATTTCTCTTTTTTAGCAAAATAATGTGTATTGTCACAAATCAGCCCATGGTAGTCTTGTAGAAATTTAGTTTTTCTTAAGTGCTGCCCTACAGTGAGAGGAATAAGAACTGTTGATAAACCCAGTTGAATTTAGTGGAAGATTAGCAATGAATATGCATCTTTCTACTAAGGTAGGAGTTAAAGCTAGCTATTGAATACAGTGCTATTTTTTTGTGTGTGTGAATATTCACTTTAAAGAAATGAGTTTTAAAACAATGAGATATAATCTCAAAAAATTAAATACAAGGAAAGACCAATGTTTGATCTACTATTAACTACTCTACAAAACAAAAGTATTGATTAGAAGCTACAGGGGCTGTACATCAAAAAATGAACAATACATATTTATAGCATAGTATCAAGTTACTCTGTGGTTCAACAGAGTATTAGCTAACTAAATTTTGTTACTGAAGACTATTAATTCTTACATTTTTCCTTAACTTTCTTATCATGAGCCTTAATGTGAGCAACTGACTAGGCAGAAAACTCATTCTGAGAACAGTTAGTCAGGGACTGCTAGACTATGGGACTCTGAAATTATGAGACAAAATATGCTGTTTGTCTTCCAGCTATTCATCCAAAGGATTTAGAGGCCATATTTTATTATTGTCTAAAGGACTACATTGTTACAGAACCCAGAAAAAGGAAATTCTGTTTTGAGAGTTTATTTATTTTACAGTGTGCCTGTAGGTGTCTGTTTATTAGTCTGTCTGCCTATCTTATACAGAAAAAGGCAATTTAAACTCTACAGCAAATAATATGGGGCAGACGTGTGGAGGAAGAAGGCTAAATCTCAAGCCCTGTCCAGTTTCCATATTACCAGTTCTTAAAGGGGGCTTATAAGAAAGATGGGGACAAATTTTTATCAGGGTGTCTTGCAATAGAACAAATAGTAGAGACTTTAAACTAAATGTGGGTTGATTTAGATTAGATATAACAAAGTGTATTTTACCTTTGAGGATGGTGAAACACAGAAACAGGTTGCTGAGAGAGGTGGTACATGCCCCATCACTGGAAACATTCCAGGTCAGGCTGGATGGGGCTCTGAGCTACAGAGGTCCCCTTATCCCGAGTTAGGGGACAGTGTGAATGGCGATCCGAAGAGCTCAGGCACAGCAGGCATCAGAAGGCTTTGATCAGAAGGCTTACAAGAGTTTATTCAAGATAGCTCCACAGACAGGTCGTAGTAGTAGTAGTAGTAGTAGTAGTAGTAGTAGTAGTAGTAGTAGTAGTAGTAGTAGTAGTAGTAGATAGTTCTAGAAGTTCTAGTTCTCACTCAGTAACATCCACACCTTTTATATCCTTTCACATCCAACATGTCATGACATTATTGGTTAACCAATTCACCTCATATACACCAAAGCCTCTCATTGGTCACAAGACCCCCCACACACTCCAGGTAGCTCTCTTCTCTTTAAGGGAGAACTCTAAACAGCTTTCCTTAAGCAATGCACTCACTGTCACCCCCACACTGAGCAACCTGATTTAATACATGTCCCTGCTCATTACAGGGATGGTAGACTAGATAGTCTTCAAAGGTGCCTTTCAACCCCAACTATTATTCTAAGATTCTTTTCAATGAAAACCGACTCAGGGTAGCTTATCCTCCCTGGGGAAGGGAGAAGGGGTGACACACACATATTGAGTGTACAATATGTAGAAATGTGTGTATTTGCAAACAGGGACATATGTACACATATAACCATAACACTTTATTTTTGTTTCTCCAACATCTTGATGTAGTCTTATTTTAGATTTTTGGTAAAATTTTGATTCTATGCTTCCATCTCTATATATAGATGTCACACACATACATACATGCACATTGCATATATGCATATGCAAACAGAATTTCTAGTCAGTAGCTCATGCTAGCTTCTATGACCCAGCTGTGGAGCATTTTGATTCCACTCTCTCCAGCCCTTAATTTTTAGAAAATTTCCTTTATTGCTGTCTTTAAGTTTAAAGCTTCTGTTTATATGGTCCCAAGACTGATAGAAGATGAAGATTTTAGCCCTCTTCCTATAAGGAAGATATTGAATCTGTGTGTCTGCCTCTCCAAATTATAGTATCTGCAAGATTACTATGTCATCCCATCAGCTACCTACTAAGAACCATTATGTTGCTAATGCTGATCAGATAGTGGACTCCTTAAATTACTTAGGAATTTTAGTGGACTTTAACTTGAGGCTAGGCTCTGAAATCCCTCTGTGGATCTAGCCCTTAGTTGTACCTTGTTTCCCTCTGTGACACTGGGTTACATTTCTCTCCTTGTTATTACCTGTGTAATGTCATTGCAGGCATGACAGCAACACTGATGTAAATCAGAGTAAAACTCCATCAGCATTTTTAAGGGATATTTTATTTTATTCACATTATGTTCATTTTTTTAAACTACTTTTCAGATATGATCTTTAATTTCTTCTCTGAGTAACTTCATAGAAATTCTAAACAGTATGTATGGCTGGGATAGCCCACAATGATGGCATCTGAAAACTAGGCAACTGATTACTTCTAATGAATGATATGTGTGTATATATGTGTATAAATGTATGTAATGCACAGCCTAGCATTTCTTTGTGGTTCAGCCAATTTCTAGTAAATACCATGTCATTGATACAGAGGAAAGGATCCACTTCTTGCTCTGGTTTTCTGGAATAGATACATTGTGCAGACAAGCACAGCCACTGCCTTAATTTGTGAATAAAATTGTTCTTGGAGAAAAGGATACATGCTATTTGTGTTGTCCTTTTCCTGCCATTGTGCTGTCAATATTCTTCTTTCTGTATATGTGTTCAGAGCACCATCCTTAAAAATAAACTAGTGGAACACAGGGAGCCAGAAAATCCTCCTGGTAAATATTTCTGCATTGTTTTCTATTGTTGGAATAAACCCATACATTTTCAGATTCTGCTGTAGTTACTATTTTTTTCTGACAGGAAAATGAACAATTCTTCCAAAGAAAAAGAGTTTTGCAGCAAACATCAGATAACAAAAGGAAATTAATCTTACAAATTTTTTTTCTGAATGGAATGGAAGTGAAATAAGATAGCAACATCACATGATGGCCCCTACTCAGTTCTCACTAATTCTGCTTTCACATAAGGAAGCAGGTCTTCTACTGACTTCAGTGAATGTTCAGTGATTGAAAGACTGCTTGCATAGCACTGAGTGGCCACTGCTTCCTGAACAAATGCATAACTGAGACGTAAGCTTCCTACATCTGATAGGTATGACAAAAAAGTATGTGAAAATCTTTTAAAAAAATTGATTCATAGTTTTACACTTTTTCATTGTTATTCTCTTCTCCCAATAGTACGCTCAGATTTAATATCTAGTTTCAGTCATATTTTTTCAATAATGTCTGGACCTCTTAAATTTGGATAATCAGTTTGAGCAGCCAGATAAACATAAGACATTTCCAGAAACAAATCAAAATTCACACGCTTGTAAGATGCATGGTGAGGCAATTGGCAGGATTTTCAATACTGACTCTCATAACCAACTTGCCTGGAGATGCTTTTAAACATAAACCCACTACAAAGAAAATATTACCTCTTGCTTAAATACCTGACCCAAGCTCTGTTTGTATTTGAATAACTCTGTGAAGATTTCTAACAACAATTAAAAGGTGTATTTTTTATTTCTTTATGTTTTCCTTCCATAATTTTCTGTAAGTTTGCATCTTGAGTCTATGTAATTTTGTTTTCCAAAGTAAGTGATATTTTTCAACATCCGGTGGCAAGAAATTGAGTCATGTGGGGAAAATTTGCTGTCCTTTAGTAACTTAAGAGTAACTTACACACTGCAGCAAAGATTTTTTGTTTGCTTGTTACTTTGCTTGTTATTGGGTTTGGGCTTTTTACCACTGTAATAGATGTGAGATGCAAAATAAACTGGTAAATATTTTCAATTAAACAGAAAATATTAGGTTCCAAATATACATGCACAAATTTAAACATCTTCAAATTATTTTTATTTCAAAGATTTATGAGAAAAAGGGAAATATTGACCAGTGTGTCCAGATTTTGTGACAGGTTATACTAATCCGTCATATTAGTATTCAAGTGTTTATTTCAATACTTAAATTTGGGGAATTGCATTCTAAAAAGCAGAACCACGTCCTGAATTAGGTAGTCAGGATCTGTATTGGGTACACAGGAAGCAAGGAAAAGCCACAAAAATTGACATGTGGAACAGCAAGTAGTCAAAAAAAAAAAAAGGCAGATAAATAGGGAATAGGGAATGGGTCATGTGGAATTAGATGTTCAGAGCAATAATGAAGGGGTTTCATGTCTCAAGAACTATTCTACCAAACTATCAAAAAAAAAAGAAAAAAAAAAGAAAAACCAAAATATTTTTTATCATATTTCATTTGAAAGACTAGTAGAGAAGAGGTCTATGTTTTTACAGAATTGTCTAGTGGTTAATGCATTCATACAGGATATTGTACTTCTGAGGTCTTACAGGATTTAAACACACATTTGTTGCAAACCTACTGCTGCTGCTGTTTCAGCTTTTGTACTATAATTAATGATATATTGAGGCAGAGACTGTAAGAAGGAAAAGGACTTTCTAGCTTAGCAGTTAACAGACTTGCTCGCAAGAGTTCTCGACATAATATAACTTTTTTATCCCTTGACTGTTAAAGGGATAATAATCCTTCAAGCAAAAGACTGAGCCCCATGACTCCTCCTAATCTGTTGAATTTTATACTGCCCTTTCTTCCTCTGCAGGCCTTTTGAATCTTGAATGCTTTAATGTAAAAAAGAAATGCTTCAACAGAAGCAGGGATTAAAGGTATTCACCAATTCTATTACCTTTGAATTTTCAATAATTTGATGGTTAATACAATCAGCTTTGGGATTAAAGCATAGATTTAAATTCTTGCAAGGTTGAGGCAGATGAGTGTATTGAACCCTGGAAAAAGTTAGGGAAGCCATCTCTTCTTGTGACTGTTGCAGTATTTTGTGTGAAGCCAAATCCAATAGGCATGCTCTAACATCCAGCTATCAGATTAGGCACTGCAGGCAAAACATATGAAGGAACAGCTCATCTATTTAAGCGCCCCAGCAGGTCTAAGCCTGACTTGAGTACCAGAGCTCTCTTGCTACCGTTGAGCCTGAAATGCTTCAAGGCATGCACAAAAGCAGAACCTTTGGTAGGTTGCAAAGGTTAAAATAAGAAACAGGCTTAACTGGCTTTAGGTGTTAAAGGATTAGTTGATAGAATTAGATGGCAACCGAATAGGGTGAAGCCTAGAATTGAGACTTTTGGACTTGGGTTATGGTAATTCCTAGCTCCATATATTAGAAGGAAAAATAAAAGTGAGGGTGTTGTTTTACTGAATTAAAGAAAGCAAAATTAATGTAATTTAACATCCAGATGCTTTAAAGGAAGATACTTTATAAATCCTTTGTTTTAATAAAAATGATTGGGTAGTTTTTTCCAGGTAATTTGTGAAACTACTACATACTTTGATACTGTTGTACTCTGCAGAGTCAATGAAACTGATGAAGCTTTACATATGCAGTGTTTCGTCAAGGTGTTCAATATGTCAATATTAGCAACAACCATACTCATCAATACCATGGTATTATAGAATGGTTTGAGTTGGAAGGGGAATTAAACATGACCTAGTTCCAACCCCACTGCCATGGTCAGGGACACCTTCCACTAAGCCAGGTTGCTCAGAAATCCATCCAGCCTGGCCCTGAACACCCCCAGGAATGGAGCATACACAGTTTCTCTGGGTAACCTGTTCTACTGCCTCACCACTATCACAGTCAAAAATTTTTTCCTACTCTACTCTAAATCTACCTTCTTTCAGTTTAAAGCCATTCCCTCTTGAAGTATCACTGCATGCCCTTGTTTAAAAGTACCTCTCTGACTTTATTTTGGCCCCTTTTAGGTACTGGAAGGTTGTCACAAGGTCTGCTAGAAGCCTTCCCTTACACATACTGAACAATCCCAGCTCTCTCAGCCTGTCTTCATAGGAGAAGTGTTCCAGCCCTTTGATCATCTTCATGGCCCTCCTCCAGACTCATTCCAATAGGTCAATGCTCCCCTGCCTCAAAACCACATGGCTTTCAGTCAATGTCTCCCCTCACTCCTTTGAGTGCCTGGGAATTCTGGTTGCTTGCTGGCAGGTTTTCAGCTCCTGAGATGAAACTGTTTTGTAAAGAACTGTTATGAAAATAAACCATGTTAGAATCAGCTACTGAACTATCAGAAGAGAAAAAACCCTCAAACCAAAGTTAGAGGTCACAATTACAATTCCCTTTAATAAAGAAATACTGATAAAAGTATAAAGGAATTAAGGCATAATTATATTTTTCTTAGGTTAAAGTCTAAAAAATTATGTGTAACATAAAAAGTCCTATATTCTTATTATTTAAGGGGTTTGTTGCATTTAAGATTGTCAAAATAATAGATCAATATCATGCAGTCTGAATAGATGTTTGAAATGAGATTATACGGATGAGTGCAATACATGGAAGCTTTTCTGAAATTATATATTGTATGTCTAGACAGAACCCAAGTTATCATATTGCCTACGTATTTGATATTCTGCAGATTATTTTGGGGAACGGTGCAGTTCATTCCAAGTATGTAGCAAAATATGAATACAAAATGATACTGACAGTAAGTTAAAAACTTCCTTTCTCTGGAAAAGCAAACAAAATTCCAGGGTTATCTCTTCTGGGAAAGGATCTCAGAAGTGGTATGTGAGACTGGAGATTTCAATAAGGTGAGTAGCACAATGACAGCAAAAATGTTTATAGCATGCTGTATCTATACAAGATTTGATAAATCACAGAATATGAATTTCTTACTTTCTTAAGACAAGAATAAATCTGCTGTCAGCAAAATCAACATCCTATGTGAGGTAAATCAATTGTCTGTTGAGATTATACCTTAAAAATAATAAACATAACAAGAAAATATCATTTGATGAGTATAGAGGACATAGGAAATGGTATTTATGTTTCACAGAATTACAGAATATGCTCAGTTGGAAGGGACTCATAAAAATACTCTAGTCCAACCCTCAGCTCTGCACAGGACCATCCCCAAGAGTGATGTCATGTGCCTGAGAGTATCGTCCAAGGGCTTCAGAATACTAACAGTTATAATGAAAGTGTTTAAGAGTAAACTTTTCTCTAAGAATATGTTGGGGTTTTTGGTTGTTGTTGTTGTTGTTATTCCTTGCCTGTTGTATTGTCTTACATGGAAATGAAACACAGCTAATAAAAAAATTAAGAGATTATATAAATATATTAATAATCAATTTATTCTTTATGTTTTTTAATGCTCAGATCAGCCTTATGAGTAATTTCAAGAGTTAGAAAAAAAGAGCAGTCTAAGCAAAAAAATCCTACTCCTTCACTTTAGAAGGGTAACACTGCATACTGTGCATGAATGACATCATCAGCTGAGGTATTTGATTGGGAGCCAGTTTTGAAGACAGATTATGCAAGAGATATTCCAGTGGTATTATGATTTTGGTTGAGATTCTCCCTATTATATATGGACATGGTAAGAGATGAGTTATAAAACAGAGAAAGGAATTTCCAGGAAATCCAATTATAAAATCTATTTTCTCATAGTTAATAATTAGTAATTATTAGTAGAAATGCAATAATGAATGTGTAATGAAAAAAGTTGCACATTCATTAGTAATGAAAAAAACAGAGACCAGAAGGTTTCTTTACCTGTGATTGAACCAGCAGGGCAGGATTTTATGCTATAGTTTCTCTTGGAAGCTTCAGGAACTTCACAGAGGACAGAAATTTAAGCTGAAGATTAAATAAGAGAACTGATGTTCTCAATTTTAAAGGACAACCTTTGGTAAAGTAAGAGCACTGGCTTGGACTAGTCAGCAGGAATGAGAACCTTCCTGGAATGAGGAGGAATAAGTATAAAATTAAAGTCGTCCAAGGTCAAAATGAAATAGATTTTGTGAAGAAAGTTATTGTGAAAAGTTTTCTTAAGTTTATGACTTATAAAAATAAGATATGCACCCAAACAAAAAAATGTCATGTGAACTGTATTCTAGTGAAGATGAGCTAAAGATTTATGATTTGGGAGACCTAAAACCTAAATGTTTTCTTCAATGTTCAAGTAAGGTTAATGATGGTCATAGTACAGGGTTACAACATGAAACAAAAAAATAACAACTTGTACGAAAAGTTTGAAAATGAAAATTACCAAAAATTGAAAATAAAATTGAAGCTATTTAATAATTTCATAGCAAGGACTTGGGTAGTCTCTCTTTCTTTGTATTGAAAACAGAA
>VWZD01008916.1:5096-16362 GCA_013396695.1 Sakesphorus luctuosus | reverse complement strand
ACAGAAGATTTTAATCTCTCTCTCTCTCTCTCTCTCTCTCTCTCTCTGTCTATCTATCTACCTACCTACCTATATTTCTAAGGAAATGATCTCCAACAGCTCATGCTAATCTGCCAGCTAAGTTTTTGAACACATCTTAATGGAAAGAAAATGTCAAAAATTAGATTTAAACAGAAAATAGCAATTATTAAAATGTTTTATGAACTGTAGACTTTAATTGCTGAATCTATCTGAGCAACTATTATTCTTATTAGAGAAAGTAGGTTAAATGTATCTAATCTTTCTAAATTGCAACAGTCATTTGATGAGATGCCACATGGGAAATGTCATAGACTAGAAATGGTGACTATTATCACGGGATGATGTTAAGAAACTGATTGAAGAGGAGCTGATATGGGCTACACTGATCAGCAAGAGTAAAGTTAGAGGTGTTGTTTCTCAAGTTACACTTTGACTTTATCACTTTTTAATTACTAATATAATCAAGGAAAAGAGAACTGTGAGGCTGAGATCTGCAGAAAGCAAGAAGGACTATCTTGATAACAGGATAGTAGAAATGGGATAAAATTTGAAAGATGTAGTTAGCCCACACGTTAAGATGCACCGGGGCATGAATATGTGTGTAAAAGAAATAATGAGATGCAGGAAGGGAATACCAGAGTGCAAGAAATGCACTTGGAAAGAGTTGGGGTTTTATGGCCACTCATATTCAATAAAGACGGACAAAAACTGAAAGAGCAGCACAACAGTGGAAATAATCAGTGAATGAAAACTGACCTTAAATTAGAAAACTAGGATAATCTTAGACATGCAAAATATTACTGAGGAAAAATAATATTATGATCTCTAAGCAACACACAAAATGAAATTTCTGGGAGGCTGAGTTACCTAATTTAAAGGAGAGTGTTAATATATGAGCACAATTGATCTCAGAATGTCAGGAGTCTATTTCAGGGTTTCTTGAATCACATTCCACAGGAACAATGGAGTAAAACATGAAATTATATTTAAGGCAGAGTCAAATAAAAATAGACTATATTTCTGTGACGACTTTCTTGTGTTTGATGAAAAAGATTTTAGAGATCCTCTCCAGTCCACTGTTTCTTTAGATTTGAAGAGAATTTATTGTTACCATAGTAACAGACATGGAGACTGAATTGCTTTACTATTCCTGGATGCAGCCTAGCTAGCATGGACAGTGAAAGAATTAATTTTTCTTTGTTAATTTTTCTGTCAACCCCGAGTAGCACTTTGAAAGTTAACTGGAAATGGTGTTGATTTTTACTCCATAAATGTACATGGCTGACTAATTCTCTAACATACTAAATTGATGTAGTCTTCTTGGGTGCTGGTATTTCATCAATAGCTTTGATTTTTGGGCCACTGATATTATTTGTAGATCAAAAAAGGAAATAACTGACTACAACATCTGTCAGTGTATGTATTTTATGGAGATCAATGAATATCAGGTTTTGAACCAAAAAAAAAAATTACTCAGTACTTCATGTGGTTTTCTAGCTCTGGATGGTAGCATGCATAGCAATAGTAACATATATTTTCAGAATTAAAAGAAATATAACAGAAAAAGGTAAAATGACATTAAAAAGAGATTTTAGTATTCTATCCCTAATACTGTATCATTATATTACTGTGTTATGTAAGTGTCTAATGGTTTTTTTTGTCTTCAGTGGTGTAAAAATAAGATGAGCACCTTGATTCGAATTTGCATTTGATCTGTGAACAGCATCATGTTATTTCCCCCTAGGGAACCTTTAGTTTTCACAGTTCAGGTCTTACTTTTTTTCCCAAGAAATGGACTAGTAATAGATTCTTTAGCTGGATATAAATATGTCCTTTGTTAAACTCAAGGAAATAAGGTGGTATCCAGATACATGGTGGTCTGGGACTATGTTGACAAAAATTGTGTTCCACTGATGACATAAATAACTTCATAAATCTCTACAGCACTGGAGTATAATTTCCTTCAAGATTAGGGAGACACTGCAGACACAATAAATATGCAACATTAAAAATAAAAAAAAATGATCCAATGATATCTGCAGTAAAAACCTATTTTTTTATGTACACATATGTTGCACTCCAAAATACAGGAAGCATATTTTTATATCCTTTTCTCTTATTTAAAGTTTTGTTCAGCAATAAATGTTATCTTGTTGAATTTCATTTATATGTTACAGCAAAACCTCAACAGATAAAAAAACAAATAAAAGTTGAATTTTATGGCAATAGAATATTGACATATGTTAGACATTGCATCTCTTTCTCCATCAGGCAGATGATAGAATTTTTGTTGCAATTGAAGAGTTGTTGCATAGATCCCTTCAGACAATGACTTTGGTGTATGTATGGGTATTTCTTCTTTGTTTGGGGTTTTGTTTTTTGGAGGGGGATGTGTGTGTGTGTATGTGTTTTGGTGTTTTTTTCTTTTTGTTGGTTGGTTANTTTAAATCAGACAGTGCTTTATGCTGGTCTGAGTCTGTGTTCATAGCCTTAGCTATAATCATACACTGAGAGTGAAAACCATATGTAAGTACCAGTACATATTACATTTCTCTTGAGAAGTCTGCTAGGGAAAGAAAAAAATTGTACGGCACTACTCAGCATAACATAATGTCATGACCTTAGAAAGATGATCATTTGAAGTGCATAATTTGCACGAAGCAAATTGACACTTCTTACCGGCAAATGTAAATGACTGCAATCTGATACATAAGTTCTTGAAGGACCCAATCCCATGCTATTATTCACACAGAGTTCACATTTTCTTAAGTATGGGTAGTAGGAACAGGTAAAAGAGTAATTGTAAAACACAGAATATGGTTGACAAGTTGCAGCTGAAAGTCTGTGGAGGTTCAGGTCCTGGGCAAACATTTGCCTTTTAAACCACAGTGACAATTCTTGTTCTCTGAGGTTTAAAAGAAGGCCAGACACACCTGTTCTCATGAGCTGGGTTAAACTGTATTGATATTACTGTTACGCAATCCTGAGCAATGAGAGGCCACTGATCTAAAAAACTCAAACCATAACATAGAAAATCTCCTCCCTCCTTTGCCTACTCCAATTTCTTAGTGAGACTACCCAAGTTTGACTGTATTTTTACTCTCTTTAGATAATGAAGAACTCCCGTTTTTAGTAGCTTGAATAGAAAAAAGCTGTATTGTGATACAGAATGCTAGTGTTGCTATCTAAAATTGAGATTTTCTATGGAAAATAGGTATATCCTTTAAGATTAATTTCTGAATAATTTTAATATAATTTCTGAAAAGGTTACCATTGGTTGGATAGTTAGCCATTTTATAGGAATTTAGGACAAAAGAGAAAGAACATGATGAAAGAGGGAAAAATACGGCATGGTGTAAGAAAATACTCCCATATGCATTTTTTTTCTTTTGCAGCGGTATTGTAGTGTCAGTAATTTTCCCGAAAAAGTGAGTTTTTTACAAAAGTTTCTGCTCTTTAGAACAGTTTCAGGCATTATTTTTTTTTGTTATCTGAAAGAGTATTATTTAATCATGTGCAGAAACAACTATTTTTTTATTCAGAAACCCAGAGAAACCTAGGAGAAGAATTATTTTTCTTAGAAGAGAAGGAATAGATAAGTGTTCCGCCTTGCTTTTTACTTACATATTTCTGTGACATTGAATGTGACCAGATTTTCTTACTGGATTTCATAAATGTGAAATCTCAAATGTGTAAATTGAGTGCATATGAAAGGGAAGAGAGAGTCTTTGTAGTGTAATATGTCTTCCTGCTTTATATTCATTAAGGATGTAGCATATAGCTAAAAGAAGTTTAGAATTAAGTTTTTCTAATTTTTTTCTCACCTTCGAAATGAAGTCTTTTCATCACACAGCTATTTTACTTAACTACCACTAGCACTCCAGCTACTGCTTTAGAGTTCAATTAATTGTGAGATAACCTATGTTAAACCTTCAGCTCACATCTGCTGGAAGACTGACCTACTTTAGAAATTGAAACAACACAAAAGAAAGAAATAGCTGCAGGGGTTTTCTGCTCTTCAGATGCTTTTGGCTAAAAGAATAGGGACTGGAGGGATTGTGCACTAGGAAGAATGTATACTTCAAGACAAGGAGGTGTAAGAAGGCTAGGTAGATGTATCAGCACATCAATCAGCTGCTTAGTCCACTCAGAGAGGGAACAAAGGTTTCTCCAATGTTATCTTATGTATTAAAATGGGACATCTAGGATGACTTCAGATAAGTTTCTTTCAAATTGATGGGATGAACTGAAGCCAAAATCACTGCATAAATTCACCAAACAGTTGCATTTTTGTAGAGGTTTATTTCCCTAAACTATAGCCAGAGATTTTATCTGCTCAAAAGAAAAGATGAGAAAAACTAGAAGCAAAACCACCCATCCATAAATCTCTGAGCAATGCAAACTGTACATCAGCTTGCATCTTCCTTAATATTGTAATTATATTTTGTTGTTGCTTTTTGAAAAAAACCCACTAACTGTAAAAACACTGTTCTATGTTTTCACTGTACAGTTCAGCTTTATTCCTGTGTTTGAAATTTATACTCTTTATTGGAAAACAGCATGCAAAACATGACTAATTTGAGGCAGTTTTGTATGAATTTAGAGTGTTCAAGCCAAATGGAAAACTGAAGATGATTGCCTTTCTGTGAGATGATTGCTTAAGTCTTCCTTGGTCCAACATTTTCTTGTCTGGCTTTTAAAATCTTTCATTTTGTCTAGAAATAATAATAATAATAAAAAAACCCCAAACAAACAACAAAAAAAAAAACAACCAAAAAACATCCAGTAGATGATCTGGCTTAATCCCATTTTCATTAGCTTAGTTAACACTGTGTGACATAAGTATCCTACAAAATAAAAATATTTATTTTAAAGTTGATAAAAAATATTGCTCTTAATTTCAAGCTTAGCTTTGCAGCATTTGCAATAATCTCTTTGGAAAACTCACATTCAATGGACACTCAGAAAGTCATCTTAGACAGTATTTGAACTTTCTCTCCTTGGTATTCAGTTGATTTGTCATAGCTTTATAAGTTAAACTGCTAATATAAATATACCAGTTATTTAAATAATACCCCTGTGTTACTCTCTGGGAATGTCCTGTGAGTCATAGAATCACAGAATATGCTGAGTTGGAAGGGCCCCACAAGGATCATTGAGTCCAATCCTTAGTTCTGCACAGGACTATCCCCAAAAGTCAGATCATGTGCCTGGAAGTATCATCTAAATGTTTCTGTAACTCTGCCAGGCTTGCTGCTGTGACTGCTTCTCGGGGGGGTCTGTTTCAGTGCCTGTTCCAGTGCCCAACCATGCTTTGGGTGAAAAACCTTTTTCTAATATCTAACCCAAATCTTCTCTGACACAACTTGAGAAGATATGTATACTAAATTCCATTCATGATCAATCATAATTAATATCAATTTAACATCTCTACATATCCACCAGGACTTGCATAACTACAGACATAAATTCTGAGGGAAGAGAGTAGTGTCTTTAGGCAAGTAGTGCAAGGCAGGAGTAGAATATGTGTACTATCAACACATCAGCACGAAAGGAATTAAAATCAATTGGATTTTTGACAATTTCTGAAATACTACAGAGATGCAGAGCCTGATGGATTAAGATGTACTTACAATCCTTGTATCCATGTTTGACAAACCCCAATTTATTGTCCTTAGCCAAAAGCCATACAGCACTAAAATAAATAATTGGAAGGTTTTTTCCCTCTGGTTAAAGTAAATCTTATTTTGATGCTGCAGTGTTGTGTTCAATCTAGATCAACATATTACTCCAGAAAGGTAGCTGCCTTCTTCTGGTATTTCTGCAGATATGGTATGTCTAATTAATTATCTTACCCAATGGTGTCCATTTATCACTAACATGTAGCTGTTTAGTAAGGATCTGTGCTAATTGACAACTGTTGTGCAAAAAAATGCATAATTGTCTGTCTAAACAATTTGATCATTTCTCCAAATAGTCTTTGTTTTGATATTTAAGTTCTATAAATATAGCAGAATCATTCAGTTGCCTGGTAAACACAAGTGTTTCAGGGATGATTTCCAATTCATAGTGACATTGAGATAGAAATAGATGTGTGATTTCTAGATAACAGGATATTTTTACTCTTAAGAAATAAATGTGGTTAAGAAAAGTGGTGGAAAAAGTGTGGATATTGACCACAGTATTTTGACCATCATGTAGATGACTATGATTTGGGATGATCCTTCACAATAAACTATAAAAAATGTTTGATGCCATCCTTCCATTCAGGAAGATGGCACAAGAGACAAGGGACTTACATACCTACGTGCTACTGTGACTTCAACTGGAAGAGCTGTGTGGAGGGAGGAGAAGTGGCACTGGAACTAGAGTCAACAGTACTGCTCTTTTCCAGTAATGAAACTGACTCTTGGAAACCAACAAATGTATACAGAGAAAACTTTCTTACACAACTCTAAATTATGGTTCATTTATATTACTTTCTACAATAACTTACTACTTCCCATTTAAACCTTTCTTTTAAATCATTAAATGTTATCTAGGAATCAACATCCATTTTATAACTTGAATTAAACAATCCATCTTCATAAAACTGTTCCTTGAGTATTGAGAAAGAGAATGTGAATGAAGAATAGCACTGTGTGAACTGAAGTCTGCACATGATGAAAGTCAATAAAACACTTCCCTTTTTTAGTATAGCAAAACTTATTAAATTATTAATTTTGGGGTTTAAACATATTTTTTGTCTTGCCTATAAACCTGCCAGAAGCTACACAGGTTAGTAAGAAAGCACCAATCTGAAGTAGGACTAGAGTCTTTGTCATAAAAAGAAGCAAAATGAGATGTCCCAAAAGTCACCTACACAGCAAGGTTTTTTAAAAAAATTACTGGTTCAAAGGGACAAATAATTTTAGTACACACATTTTCAATGCAAAATTCAAATAGTCACAGTACATGATGAACAGAAAAGAACTGGGCAGACTGGGACTACCCATTCTTGCCTGAGGCTTTCAAGGCCATGGGGAAAACCTGCCATACCTAAGCTGCTTCTTGATCTGTGAAGACAGAGAGGTGGCAAAAGAGAAAAAATAACAAGAAAGACAAGAGAGTTTAGTCAGTGGAATTTTTCTTTTTACTTATGAAAGTTTAATAAATATTTATTTTTAGAAATGAAAAAAACTAAAACATCTCACTTCTGTTCACAAGTCTTAATGTTTCTGTGGCCTGAATGTTAATATGTAATTTAATTATATTCCTAACTTTATCAATATTGATATTATAGTAGTACTTCATATTTAGCTATCATAGACCTAGGAAACTATAGAATTTAAAAATAAAATTATCTTACAAGAAACCTCAATAACAAAAAAAAATATTCCTCCATTTTGCACTTTAGACTGTAATTTCAAAACATTCTATTTAGTAACACTGCAAAAATACTTTCATATCCAATATCTTGGTAATAAGAAATGTCCGGGAAAAGGAAAACCAACCAACAAAACTGAGACTTGAAGAGGGGGGCAAATTATAATTTGTATTAAAGTTCTTGATTGTTTCAAAAATTCTCTTTTGTTTCCAATTACAGCTGTAAGAAATGAGGGCTAGTAAGAAATCCTAAGCCTACTTCTCCCTGGAAAACAAACTCGATTCTTTTTTTTTTTGTCCCCTGCAATTGTAGATTGTCCTTGATTCTTGCTGTGTCAGTATTGACTGAAGATAATTAATAAAGACTAGTGGTTAATCAAGATGTAATTCTGCTTGAAATGAGAGAATAAAGAAGATCAAGGGGTTCTAAATCCCAGATCCTTACATCTTAGCTGATTCAGTCTGTAGGTGTTCCATCTTCTGAAGAAATTACAAAACATATGACATTAACAAAACAAGTGATCCATAGTAACTAAGTCCAGCATAAAATATTTCCCATGGTTTACTATACACAGGAACTAAAGGGTGTTCGTCAGCTGTTACTAAATGCTTATGATACTGCATTTTGTGGAAAACCCCCACATCTCTATTATTGTTAATTGGATCTCTATTATCGTTATTGTATGGCTGAAGAGCATGCTAAAGAAAAAGACATTATATCCTGGTTCTGGAAACAGCTATTAGGCCCTCACAGACAGATATTTTTAAGTAGACTGTGTCCCACTTGTTTCAGTCTGAGTCTAATCAGATCTGTTATTTGCTAGAGAACAACTTTGGTCAGTCTTTCAGGTAATACAACACTTCTTAAAAACTTTAAGTATTCAAAAAGGCAGGACCTCCATGAGTGGTCATTATTTTAGGCTATATGTTGTAATCCACAGCCAAGATTGCACATTTATATTAAGCAAGAATAAAGATGAGAATAATGAAACAGAATCTTCACAGGAAGGAAAACACAGTAGAGAGAAACCATGGTCATGAAATAGATGATGACCTGTCCCTCCAAAAGGAGGTTAGGGTTTGGGGTATTTTTTCCCCTTCTTTTTTATTAAAGGCAACAAATATTTTTCATCTCTTATTCCAGCTAGCTAATGGGTAAGGGAGACCTTGCTGTCAGTATGGCTTTTAGTTACTACTAAAACATGGAAAGTGAGCTCCCATTTGCTGGTTAAAATTGTTGGGTACCTAAAACAAAATAAATATATAAGAGCGTAATCTTCTTCGGGTCAGCTAAGTGTTTAAAAGGCTTCTTCAGTTGATGTCTCTTACTAGAGTATAGTTACTATGTGGTTGACAGAGATCTGCTCCAAGTTTTCTCTGTTATTTTGCTATTTGAGAAAAAAGTGCAATGATAAAGAAGATAAAGAGTAGAGGCAGAACAACAAAGAAGTACACAGAAATTAAAGATGGTAACTTAAAATGAGAAAAGATTTGACTTGGACTTCCTATGACATTGACATGAAAAAATGAGTAGAACTGATACTATTTAATATAGTATGGTGGTAGTACACTAAAATCCCATTAAAGATTAAGATTTAATTTAATCACATGCATGCAAAAGGATTAGGTTAGAGGGTGAGAAAGTCTGTGCCTCAAGACATTTAAAATATACTTTTAGTGGGACTAGTTATAAGCAGCCTTTGTCACAGAGCAGAGACCTAGCAAAAGGAATGAAGGTGTGCAAGTTACTAACGAAGTTGCTCTTGAAAACTTTTCAGATTTTTTTGTGTGTGTTTTTTTGTTTCTTTCTTTCTTTCTTTTTATTTCTTTCAGATAGCAACATGAGTAATTGTCTTTGGGGCAGTATGTGCTTTGATACTGTGAGAAGCACCAAATGCTTTATGTAATCTGAAGTGAGAAGGAGGAGAGTGTTTTCAGGTAGTGAATGACCACTACCAAAGTTTTTAATAGTTATTATGTATTTAGGTTGAATATTTTAATATTTGGAAATACTACCTTTTTATTCCCTATGCAATCTAATCCTTTCTTCAGGCACAGTTGTTTATCCTTCTTTCCAGAAAATTTAAGAAAATAAATTTATTTTAGATTTGGAGTTGTTTGTTTGTTGTTTTTGTTTTTTTTTTTTTTTTTCCCATGGGATGCCTTCATTCAGTGATCTGATCTTGACCATGGTCTGTGAGAGATTTCTAAAGCACTTAATGTCACTAGTTATTTTCTGACATTTTAAGCATCACATGCAGTATGCCAGTTTATCAAGTTAATAATTTTCATAGAGAAATCTCAAAGAATTTTTTTGTCCACACTCGAGAGGATAAAGGACATAAAGGTAACTTGTTCATTCTCCATTGTGAGACCTCCATTGCATTTTCAATGGAAAATTCTAGGAGCTGAGAAAGGTAAGTATATGGGAATGATAGAGAGAATAAGGAATACATGCCCAATGTATGCAAAATTTTACAAATGTGGCAATTACACAAAGGTGATTGCAAACAGGTGTGGAAGGCAAACCAAAAAAGAAAAGGAAAAAGGAAGAACAGGAAGAGAATTTCATTAGTATTTCTCTAATTTCTTCCCTACTTGAGGATGTTGCACTTAAAAAGACAGTACCTACACTCCAGCAAGAACTCACTCTCCTTTGGAAGAGAGAAAGCTCATTGTCTTTGATTTTTACCACATTCCTCACATTTTGACGCATTTGAAACTTCAGATTCAGCAATCACATAAACATATTACCTTTACTATGGAATAGAGTTAAGCAAAAAAGAATTTTAAAGATCAGCATGTGTTTCCTGAGAAGGTTGCTGTGGTGAGATGGACTCTTGTTTAGCTGAGGAGACCTGGAAGGTAGAGGTAGGTAGAAGGCAGAGGTAGACAGAAGGCAGCATTCAAGCCTCATGTGAAATGTATCTCAAGTCCATCATAATTGCCACTGAAAATTTGAGATGAGTTGTATGAGTACTGCTAAAATATAGCTGTTATTGCTTATCCAGTATTGTTTTTCTCTTGTGTGGACATATCTTTATTACCCTGGTAAATTAAAAATGTTGAGGATTCTCCTACAAACATCTGCCACATCTCTTGCTGCTACATTGAGGGAGAAGCATAGCATGTTATCATTGAGTTCAAAGGATGATCTGTGACATGTAAATTCTCAGAGGCAGATATCTTTTCTCTCTTCGTTTGGAAAGTGTTCTGGAATAAGAGTATAGATTTGTGGCTTCTTGGCTCTACAGGACTAGAAGGCATCAGTCTGAGGCATGGACAGAGCAGTGACTTTTCTAGTGTGACAAAGACACTTCTTTTCATAAAGTTTTCAGCTAAGACCGATGCAGTTTCAAGGTCTCCCTTGACCAGTTTCCCAGAATATCCTGAGTTGGGCCAAGAAGGCAACAGGACAATGAGCAAAGTGATGAAAAGTGTGGCTAGGAGCAAGGGAGACTAGTAGTCTTGACTCTGTTTAAATCCTGGCCTCTTTTTCAGGTGCTTGCATGTTATTTTCAGGCTAGACATTACTGGGAATTATAGCAAGAGATAGGTGGTTCTTCTGCAAGAGACAGTGAAGTGAGCCTGTTAAGGTGCCCATGATGCAAGATGTATTGAGTGTAGGTCAAATCCTGGAAGGGTCTTTGCTGGGTATATTTTGCAACTGGTAAAAGTGTCTCTGAGTATACCTCAAGCTGGTCACAAATCAGATATATGTGAATTAAATATTCTTGATGTCTTGTTGTATTGATTCAATGGGGAGAGTGTGCAAGCCTTGGAGCCATCACTGAATAGATCGAGAAAGTAATTTAATACTCTGGTGAAAACACAGCTGTATCCTTTTCTTTTCTTTTCTTTTCTTTTCTTTTCTTTTCTT
>VWZD01008915.1:8032-25177 GCA_013396695.1 Sakesphorus luctuosus | reverse complement strand
GGTAAGTCTATTTTATGTGCAAGCAAACCACTGAAATGTCTAAATTTTGCCCTCTTCCCCTTCAGACTCAGCCTAAAAATAATTCCTAATAATTGAAAAAAAACTTAGTCCTTCTTGGTTTCATTATTAAATACTGGGAGGGAGGAAGATGGTTTTCAGCAAATTAAGCATGTGGAAAGTCACTTTCGAATTGTATGAGAGGCTTTTGCTTTTTCACATTCATGTGGCAAGTCTGGTTTTGTGAATGCTGTAAATTATTCTGCGTTTTAATCCTTAGTCATTGTGTAGTTACCACTTACGGAAAGTAATCACGGCAAAATAATGCAAAGATGTTGCTCTTTGTAAGTTCTGATTTTAAATCAGATCTACTTTATTATTAATCTAACTTTCATGTATTTTAAATGCCTAAGTGTTGAAATGGAAAGTATAGTGAACTTGGGAAGTGGTTTATTTTGAAATATTGTTAATTGCAAATGTAGTGTATAGTGTATGAAATAAAATGAGAACTCACTGTAAGTATTATAAAGTAATTCACCAAAGAGGCATGTAAAGGAATTCTGATTTGTGTCTTAAGTTTTACTGTATAGATTTCAAAGTGGCTTTTTCAAGTTCCTCAACTTTCCCAAGTGCAAGAACATGTTGAATTAAACTACATGCAATTCCTGGGTTGGTTTCTTTTAAAGTCTCTACGAGTATCAAGAAAACCACGTTGGAGAATCATCCAGACTGGAAAGGACCTCAGGAGGTCCTCTAGTCCAAATTCCTGCTCTAAGCAAGGACAACATTGACTTCAGCTCAGATTGTGCAGGCCCAGTCAAATTTTTAAATCCAGTTTTTAGTACATAAAACTGGCCTTTTCAAAGGTGTATAATTCAACTGAAGCCAGCTATTACATCGTGATTGCCTTGAGGCAATAACTAAGTGCATGTTGGAGACCAAGACTTGGCAGTTGTATCAGTTAAATTGGGCAATAATATTTTCTAGGAATAAAATTTTAGGGCATTTTGCCATATGAAATGGAGGACTCGCCTTCATGTATTCTGCAAGAGGGAGGATGAGTTCTCAGAATGGCACTAGATTCTGTGGTACGATATTTTATTGTATCAAATGCTTCCATTGCTGAGAGCTTTATAGTTCTACTCTTTAGTATCAGATCTGTAATTTTAAGCAGGTTGAGAAAGAATGCTGGCAATGTAGAGCAGCTGTTCCATGGTGGAAGAAACATTTGCTTTGGGCTATTCTGTTTTGGTTCTCTTCCCATCAGTTACAATGAGCATGTTTTGATTCTTAATACATACTTTTTTTATCTTCTGAAAGAAGTAATACACTTTGTCCAGAGTTGCTATTTTTTTGCCCATGTGAAAATGTAAATCAGTGAGGACTGGAAAAAAACAAATTTCACCTTTTTAACCATAAGCATACTGTTAACGTGTTTCTATTTTTCACGAGGATCATAGATCTAAGTACTTGATTTTTGGCTCACAAGTGATCACTAGGTGACCTTAGCAAGATGTACTGCTGAAAACTACAAAATACAGAATTGCTGTACAAAGTAAGTTGCTCTGGAATATGAAAAACTTAACGTTCTTCCTTCCAGATGCAAATAAGTACTTTTTTTGTATCTTGTTTTTCTTCCTACCTTTTTTTTCTGTTGGTTTTGTGGTTTTGGTTTTGGTTTTTTTGGTTTTGTTTTTTTTTTTAATATCTTTAAAGAAGAGAGCTGATTTCAAGAAGGTAAATCTTACTGGAGAAAGACAGGTTTTAATGTTTCCATCCAGTAAAGAATTAGTTGTCTTCTTATCCGTGTCTTTTAAAAGTAAAGCCTTCATGTGCTATAACTGAGACCTGCTGGGAACAGCCAATTACCTGCCTGTGTTGTATCATGCACTGCATTAGAGATCACATTTGGCTTTTAGTTGTGTTAGATCAGAGCTTTTAGATCTAGTGTTGGTGCCAGTACTCTTTTTCTTCAGCAATGTTCCAGCTATGTTCATTCTTTCTAACAGATACGCTTTGGGACACACCAGCTGATTTAGCTCAGGAGTCTTTAATGTGACAGACATGTCCAGTGGATTTTACAGATTATGCAGCATTTCTAAGACTCAAAATTACATGCTTAGTTCCTCTAAAATTATAAGCAGGTTCAAAGCAAGTATGTGCAAGGTATTTGATACAGTCATTCTGTGGAGACATGCCTGTAGCTACAAACACAGCAGAATCATAAAATACTCTGAGGTACCCAGCCCAAGAATTAAAGTCTGACTCTTGGCCATGAACAAGACAGCTCCAAAAATCACATGTGCCTGAGAGTGTTGTCCAAACACTTCTTGAACTCTTGTCAGGCTTGTTGCTGTGACCACTTCCCTGAGGAGCCTGTTCCAGTGCTCAACCATCCTCTGGATAAAGAACCTTTTCCTGATACCCAGCCTAAATTCCCTCACACGATTCATGCTATTCCCTCACATCTTGTCACTGGTCACCACAGAGAAAAGATCAATGTCTGCCTTTCCACCACCATCATGAGGAAGTCTCCCCTCAGTGTCCTCCAGCTGAACACATCAAGTGCCCTCAGCCGCTCCTCGAATGGCTTCCCCTCAAGACCCTTCACCATCTTTGTTGCCCTCCTTTGGATGCTCTCTAATAGCATTATATTCTTACATTGTGGTGTCCAAGACTGCACACAGCACTCAAGGTGAGGCCACCCCAGAGCAGAGCAGAGCAGGGCAATTCCCTCCCTCGCCCGGCTGGCGATGCTGTACCTGATGATCCCCAGGACAGGCCTGGCCCTCCTGGCTGCCAGGGCACTGCTGACTCACGTCCAACATTCCATCCACCAGGGCCCGGGGGCCCTTTCCCACAGCACTGCTTTCCAGCATCTCATTCCGCAGTCTGTCTGTACATCCAGTGTTACCTCATCCCAGATGCAGAAACCAGCACTTGTCCTTACTGAACTTCATCTGGTTGGTGTTTGCCCAGCCCTCTAATATGTGAAGGCCTCTCTGCAGGGCCTCCCTTCAAGGGAATCAACCGTTCCTCCCAATTTAGTGTCCCTTTGAGTCCTGCATCCAAGTCATTTATTAAGATCTGGAAGAGTGCTGGCCCTGGAATGGAGGCCTGTGGAGCCCCACTGGTGACAGGTTGCCAGCCTGATGTCAGCCCATTCACTGATGAGACCCTTCATGCTTTGTGCCTGACCCCTGAGCCTGTTGCTCACCCACTACATGATGTGTTTATCGAGCTGTGGGCTGGACATTTTTTCCAGAAGGGTGTTGTGAGAGTATTGAAAGCTTTACCAAAATCCAAAAGAATTATCTCAACTGGTTTCCCTTAGTCAGCTACATGGGTTACCTTGTCATAAAAGGAAATCAAGCTTGAGAAACAGGACTTTCCCCTCATGAAGCTTTGCTGGCTGTGACCCATGACTGCATTGTCTATCAGGTATCTGGAAAAATCCTGAAACATCTGGATGATAACTTCATGTTACAGGTGCTAAAGGAGCTGACCAAGAAAGATGCTCTCTTTGATTTGTTGCTCATTAACAGAAGGTCTTGGCGGCTAATAGGCAATCAGTGGCCATCTTGACCACAGCAACATGAAGCAAAACTCTGGTTCCAAGAGGAAAAGTGCCAGCAAAACATCAACCCTGGACATGAGGAAAGCAGACTCCAGGAACTAGTTAGTGAGGTTCTCGAGGAAGCATTTTGTGCTGGGATCAATCACTGCTGGTTAATTTTAAGCACCACTATTCCTAAGGACATAGGAACAGACAATTCCATGATGTTGAAAGTCAAGCAGGTGAGGCAGAAGGCCAGCTCAGTTGAGCAGGGATCTTCTGAAGCTAAAGCAAAAATGGTGTATGCCCAGTGGAAGCAAGGTTGGGTGACATGGGAGGCATACGAAGATGCTGCTTGTCACTGCAGGGAGAAAATTTGTGCATCCAAGGCTGAGTTGGAGTTACCAGAATTATGGGGTACAACAGAAAGAGTTTATTTAAATCATTAATAGTAAAAGGAAGTGCAGGGATAACATTGACCTTTTGAAGGATGAAGATGGTCACCTCACAGGCAGAGACACAGACAAGCCAGAGGTGTTCAGTGCTTTCTTTGCCTCTGTCTTCAACACCAATGATGGGCTAAGGGAGACCCAGTGCCCTGAGCAGGAGGACTGTGGCCGCAAGAGTGAAAAACTCCCAGTCAACCCAGAACTTGTGCAGGATCTGCTGCTCCAGCTGTATCGTTACAAGTCTATGAGCCCTGATAAGATTCATCCAAGAATACTCAAAGAACTCACTGATGCTATATCGAAGCTTCTTTTAATTTTTTGAGAGTCTTGGGAATCTGGAGAGATCCAGTCAACTGGAAGCTGACTAATGTCCCAGCTTTCAAGAAGGGCAAGAAAGTTGACCTTGGAAGCTGCAGCCTTGTCAAACTCACTTTGGTGCCTGGTAAAATTATGGAGATCAGTCTGTGAGTTACTGAAAACTGCCTGAGGAACATAATCAATGCACCTGATGTAAATGAGGCCTGTCATTTCATTAATATACAAGTTCTTGCTGAACTCTAAGATTTTTGGGCTAGCAGTGGTCACTGTCTACCTATTTACCTTTCCAGGGATGTCCAAGGAGAAGGGGTAACACACTAAATTTTTGACTAAATGGTTGTTGCTAATAGATTTGAGAGCAGCATGTAATGGCAGCATGCCCTCACTTGTCTGGGAAGCAAAGTGGTGGGAAAATGTGACTAAACCTTTTTCCTAGATTTGTTTCAGAATATATAATACAAATCTCCAGGAAGGGCAGAAGAAGGCAAGATCTTCATTGAATGAAGAGCTGGTGGCTTCTGTGCTTTGAGAGCAAATCTGATTTTAAGGAGTTGGACACACTTGTATCTTCAGGTTTGGGTTTTTTTTGAAAGAATAAAGCTAATTTATTCTACTTTCAGCACTGCAGCCCCTCCACAGACAGTCTGGTAAACTGTGAACAGAATTTAGAGGTGGAAAAGAAAGAATATTGCAAATGGAATGTAGATATTGTCCAAAACTGCAGATAAACAAAAGACAATGTTTAATGCTCTCAATTGCAACAAGTTAATAAAATGTAGAAATGTCCAAATGTATTTATGTATATATTTATATAGATTTATGGAAGGTTTCATCTGGAAGTCTATTTCTGCCTTTATCTTTCAAGTGATGCTTTTAAATATAAATTAAAATCACAAAATATTTTCATTCCAGTGTACCTTTTTTTTCTTCTGGTACTTGGAAACTGACTCAAAAGCTATTTTTTTCAGTTTTTCAGTACGAAAACAAAAAAGGCCTTCTACATCTTCCATTCAAATCAAGGCACTCTTTCAATGGATGCATCATGCAGCAGTCTAATATGGCAGTTACAGATTTTTTTTTTGTTTGCTTGTTATATTCAAACTGCTAATGAGTTGGCTTCAGTACACATTGCCTGTGGCAGCTTGATCTGGATGAAGTACTGTATCACTCTTCTCTTGTTTTCAAAGAGTAGGGACAGAATGTGACTCACACCTACCAAAGTAAAAATCAAAGAGGGTGGTTTAGCTGTGCCTGAAATTCTGAATTTTGCTCCTATTTGACATCCTTATACTCAGCACTAAGACAAGTTCAGAACAAAAGGACTTGTTGGACAGGACCTGACTCCGTTCTGCAGAGATGCTTTATGTCTTTGCCCAAACTGAACTTTCAGAGGCAACTGGCTTGTAAACTGATGTTCTTGTTTCTTGGTTCTAGGATATCTTCAGAAAAGAAAAACATTAGATTTGCTTTTACTGCAGCAGTGAGTGTAACTTCCTGAAGTCTTTGATCTCTGAAATGGGATCCTGAATTTATCTATGTAATATTGGAGCCTTCAAGCACATTTTGTAGGAGAAAGCACCAATATGCACAGTTGCCTTGGTTCTCAGCTCCTAACTGATATCAGCTCTGTTCAGTACCATTCAAAATGCTGTGTGACCCTTGATGTCCATACAGACCAGTGCTGTGTTTATGGTTTCTACAGGCACAGTTATCAGTCTAAGCCTGTTGAAATATACAAGCACAGGCAGGATTCAGTTTTTTGTATCAAAAAACTGAAGGCGTTGGAAAAGAGGGTTCTTGAAACCAAGTATGTGCTTACCATCATGAGCACCTTGACAAGGAGGCACATGTCACATTAAGAGCTATTTGAGAACAGTGAGGGGAAGGAGAAAACTTGTCATGTAGCTGCGTGTGTTTCAGGAGCAAATGCCAACAGAGGTTTTTTTGAAGGATAGAGGTTTTTTTTTATTTCCATTACAAGCAAATTGAAAAAAAAGCAACCTGGCAAAAAGTTTGCTGTGATGCAGATAACTGTTGCATAACCATTCTAACATGCTTTGAAATTTACTAAATTACATTCACTTTGTCTAAGACAATATTTTTTAATATAAAGCAGCAGCTGCTCCTCACCTTTATAAAGCCTCTTAAGCCATTTATTTTTATTGATTTTCCAACACAATGTATTCTGTACTCCCTTGTATATTTCTTCCTCTAAAACAGTTGTGTCTGATATCACCAGAAGATACAAATTGAACTTTACATTTAGACTGTAAGTTATACTCTGCATTGATGAATTCACAGGGTGATGAATCTTCCCTTAACCCTTCATATGGATCAGATAAAAAGTCATGTAGCTCAGTCAAACTGAAATGTTGCTCTGTTGGCTGTTCCTGTTATATCTTTACATATATATATACATATCCATACATATATATGCCAAAGAAGTGTATTTGAGCTTTAAGGGAAAATATGTAGCAATATAGTAACTGTGTAGGGATAGGTGTGCAGATGTTGAAACGTGGTAAGTTTTTTTCTCACTCTTGGTAGTTACTGAGTCAGTTTTCTCAAAGGTACCTAATTTTCTGTGTTTCCAATGTTTGCCTGCAGTTATTTTTACTTCAATAGCTGAAGCAAAAAGAAGGGAATAACATTCCAAGTACTGGCGTATAGCAATCACAGGAACAAATTATTGCATGGGGTTATAAAAATCTGGCTGTGGTGTAGAAATATTTGCTGTGCCCTCGGTGAGGAAGATAAAAGTTCTCATTTGCCAGAAGCTCTTATACTCCTCATGGGTTGAGATAAAGATAGTTTAATAGGAAACACAAAAGTTGTACACAAAGTAACGTTCTAATCTGCTTAAACTATTGCAGACAGAACTACCGATTCGAATATTCATTTGAGCAAAATTAAAACTCACACAAGTTATCTGTTGATACCAAAACTGATTTTATTAATTGCTAAGAGATTAAAAGAAAAAGAGGAAAAATAAGAAAAGGTTGGAAAGCACTCTAAGATTATTTTTTCGAAGCAGAGAAAAGTTACCACCCAAAACTACCTTTCTGCCATGTCGGGGTGTGTGTGTGTGTGCCCTTTTTTTCTCTCTATGTCTTTATCTGCCACTTTCTGATGTTATCTCTTTAGCGGCAGAGGCTAAGTCCTTCTGGAATGCACGATGTGTGTTTTCACCTCTCACGCTGTGTCCCAGGCCAGACTGGCTCCTAGTTCGGCTGCAAAAGCCACAGTTCCCTGGTCCTTAAAAATACAGTGAAACTTGGAGGATAAGATGTAACTCACGCGTGTGGCAGTGGTGGGTCTCAGTCATCTTCAGGCTGGCAGAGTTCCTCCCAAGGCAGGTAGGCAGCATGCGGTGGTGGAGAAAAGGTGAGGGGAGAGCAAGAGAGATTCCTGGCCAAAGTCACCAGCCCTCTCTTTTTCTCTTTTCCCCCTGATTTTCCAAAATTTGTCTTCAAGTTTTATAGTGTTCAGAGGAGGTTGTACGTGGTTTCTTGGCAAGTAGCCAGTCCAGGTGTTTGAGAGGATATGATAACCATAGACAATGGCAGGATTCTTTGGCAGGAAGAGTTCCTTGGGCAGTTTTGGTGAGAGCTGGCAAAAAGCTGACAGAGAATTTTTCATAGGATATTTTTGACAGGTAGGAAAACAATTGAGAAACGTACTTTTGGCATTTCTATGTTATCTGTATGTAACACACAAAAGCAAAGCCAAACAAGGAATATATTCACTGCTTCCCATGGGCAGTTCGGCCATGCCCAGGAGAGCAGAATTCAATTATGTATAATGGTGACTCAGGGAGACAAACATCATCACTTTTCCTTCTTCTCACCAACTTTATATGCTCAACATGACACCATATAGTCTGGAATATCCCTTGGGTTAGTTGGAGTCATCTGTCCTTGCTGCCCCCTCCCAACTCCTTGTTACACTCCCAGCCTGCCCTCTAATGGGGTGAGGTGAGCTGTAGAGAAACCCTCGGCTCTGTGAAAGCCCTGCCCAGCAGTAACTAAAACCTCCCTGTGTTATCAACACTATTTCCAGCACAATCCAAAACACAGCCCCATATTAGCTACTATGAAGAAAAATCACTCTATCCTAGCCAAAAACAGCAGAAGTGCTTCACCCATGCTAAATCACTGCTGGAGAATTACCCAGGGCTATAATAATATCATAAAATTGGCTAATAAGGGCAAACAGAGCAACATCATATTGCCGCTATGCTGGTAGTTTTGGCACAAGTCTGTTTCTGGTTAATTATGAAATATCTGGTACTAATTACATGTAGTAGTGTAGCCTTAGTGATTGATTACATAACAGCTTATGAATGGTAAAATTAAGTAAAACAATACATTTAAAGAAAAAAATATTGTATTATGCAACAATGAGAGCATGATTTTGCACTTGGAGAAAAAGAATGTTTGTTGTTCTGTCTTGTGACATTACTATGAGGTTTTCTTGCAACCAGTGCTTGCATGGTACTGCTTGCTCACTTCTCAAGCTATGCCTGTACCTCCTTAACTCTTTTTCATTCTTTCATTTAATGTGTTCCCATGGGTTATATGGATTTGGAATTTTGGAACAAGTGAGACAGTAATTTGAAAACAACACAGCTGTAATTTTCTTGAAAAACCTACTGAGGTTGTTCAAAACACCACTGACCTTTGAGGATGTTAAAATCCATTAATTTTTTGACTTATGAAAATATTAGCAGAATGTGTGTTCTCCATTTAGCTTTTTCACAACCTCCTGCCACCTAAAGAAAAAAAAAGGAAAAATAAAAAAAAAGAGAATAAAAGAAAAAAAAAGTAAGCCCTTGTTTGGATTCTCCATATAAATTAGATTACAGAGGATAGATGATTTGAAGCAGGTTTTTCCTTGCATGAACAAGCACAAACACACACACACACAACCCTTTCATATTTCTAGAGCTTTGAGATTGATGCTCAAGGACAATAAAGACTAAAACTAGAATGGTGACATTAAAAAAAACAAAACTCCATTGAAGAGTGGTGGGTATGTGCATGTCATGAAAATTTGGAAATAGTATTATATCTCAATCTTTTGAGCCTCTGCATTTTACAACAAAGTAGCTAAAATATTATATTAAGATCTGGCAAAAGTTGTTAAGTCTTCAAGTGTAATAGAAATTTCTGCAAAACTGAAGAGTATGCATAGAATATAATAGCATTCTGTGGTGGGTTGACCTTGGCTGGCTTTGTGGTGCTTATCTAGCCACTCTGTCATTCCTTCTGAACAGAATGGGGGAAGGAAAATATGAGAAAAAGCTTGTGGGTCAAGATAAGCACAGGAAGATTGCTCACCAGTTGATGTCAAGGGCAAAACAGACTCAGCATGGGGAAGCCAATTGAATTCATTGCTAATTGAACAGAGCAGGATGATGAGAAATAAGAACAAAAAACCACTTTCTCCCCAGCCTTGCCTTCTTCCCAGGCTCAACTTCACTCCCAATTTTTCTACTTCCTGCCCTCCAAGCAGTGCAGTAGGGCAAAGAATAGGGCCTGCAGTTCATCACACACTATGTTACTCCTTCCTCCTCACACCCCTCCCTTGCTATCCCTTCCATTGTAAATAGTCCCTCATGAACTTCTCCAGCATGGGTCCTTCTCACAAGTTCTTCATTAAGTTCTCCAGAGTGGGAACTTACCATGGAATGCAGTTCTTCATGGGTCCTCCACAGGGTCACAGTCCTGCTGACAAACCTGCTCTTGTGTGGTTTCCTCCCTGTGGGCCACAGCTTCTGCCAGGAGCCTGCTCCCGTGTGGACTCTCCCCAGAGTCACAACTTCCTTTGTGATATATCCATCCACTTCAGTGTGTGGTCCTCCACAGTCTGCAATGTGGATATTTGCTCCACTGTGGTCCTCCATGGGCTCCAGAGTGATAACTTGTGTCTCCACGGTGTCTGGGAACCAGTGTTCTTATATTTATCCTTATCTGTAGCCTGAATTATGCCCAAAGTGTCTGCAGATGCAAACCGTGTTTGAGGATCAATTTTAGAGTCAACTGCTGCGCCATGAGCAGTCCTGCACAGGGCCCTGCAAAAGCTGCCACTTGAAACAGGTGCCAAATGCTGTTGGTGGTTTTTCTGGATAATCCTCTTCAATAATACACTGGGAAGGGTATATTTCAGTATGCACAAACTTCAAAACTGCCTCTGGTGCACAGGGTACTCAGCTGTGTTATAGAGACATTACCTGTACCTACCTGTCTGCTAAAATGGCATCTCATTTTCCTCCTTTTTGTTCCCTTACTCACAATTTGTGTTCTGCATGTCAGGAATGGCTCCAAACTTCACAAGGGAGTAGACAGAAATGGGAGTGCTGAGTTCATAGCAAAGTGAAGAGCAAGGATGAATTTGCAAGTAGTTGTGTTGTGGTCATGATTTAGATGGTCTCAGTGCTCTCAGTTGCTTGCAGAGAGTGTGTCTGAAGGGTTGCTTTGCTGATTTTGCTATGACAGCTTGCTTTTATGTCCTTGTTTCCTTTATTATCCTGATACTGGCTTTCAAAAGGTGTTAGAGACAGCTGAATAGTTTCATTTTCTCTTATTACTGATCTGCCACCTTTTTCAGAACTTAATTGTGACTGCTGTTCCTTACAGCCACAAGTCTCATCATGACCCTCTGCATCAGAAGGCCTCCAGCACCCAACCATCACTTGACCATGATCCTGAGATAATTAATGTATGCTCATCTCCACTCAAAACAGCTACATTTTCCATCTTAAAACAGTTTCTGACCTATAACCACACCTTCAAACAGATGTTCAGTGGGGCTTTTCCTTTTCCCCACTGGTCAAAGTAACAAACAAATACAAGCTAGTTAGATTCCAACTCATAATTTTTGTAATGAGTAGGGAGTAGAGGCTTCTTTTTTTTCACCTTTTTTCCCCTCTTCTTAATACCTAACACCTTGACCAAATCTGTAGGCAGCACACCACAGATTTGTAACACAAATAGGTAACATGCTGATGATATGTACAGGTATTGAACTAAAGCAGAGTTGGAAAGTAAATACTTTTAGCCATGGCCTGCAGGAAAATGAATGACAACTACAGCCCTGAGGAAAGACTATTGTGTTGCTCTGGAAACATAGAGTCAATAACTAGCTGGAGGGCAGAGCTGCCAGAACTTTGGTAGGAGGGAAACACTGACTCAAAAACAGGAAAGAAAGATTTGTGTAGGTCCTTCCTTACCATCATGAATATTAGCAGCTGATCAAAAACCTGCAATTCAGAAAGTTTTTCTACCATGGGTGACTGTCTGATGCCAAGAGGAATACTCACCAACTGGTAGGTTGTGTGAAGCATTTCTAATTTACTATTTCAGCAGCATTTCTAATTTACTGTTCTTTTCTTTCTTTCTTTCTTTCTTTCTTTCTTTCTTTCTTTCTTTCTTTCTTTCTTTCTTTCTTTCTTTCTTTCTCTCTTTCTTTCTCTCTTTCTTTCTCTCTTTCTTTCCTTCTTTCTCTCTCTCTCTCTTTCCTTCTTTCTTTCTTTTTCTTTCTTTCTTTCTTTCTTTTTCTTTCTTTCTTTCCTTCCTTCCTTCTTTCTTTCCTTCCTTCCTTCTTTCTTTNGAGCAGGAGAGGCAGGTTATGGGATGTCCTCTATGATAGTTTTGGTGGAGATGAGGGAAATTCAGTTGCAGATGCAAAAAGGAGTCACATTTGCTTTTATCTGAGTATGCAGAAACACACTAACACAGAAGTATTTCTGCATCCTGCCTCTCTACTTTTGCAATGAGTTTCTTCTCTGGGATCAAGACAAAGTCTTCCATTATCTGCTCCCCAAAGTGACCAGATCAGATTAGTGGTTCAAATTCTTATCTTTCCCCTCCTGTTGGTATACTGTTCTATATGTCTGGACAAGCCCTTGTGAAACAAATCAAACTGGTAACTCCTGTACTCTTCTGACCACTCTCTCCTTCCAGTCCAATGCTAGCATTTATCCTTTCTTTGCATGCCATTTTCCAAATGTGTAAGGAAGAGAATCAGTAAATACCTGCACTCAGATGGATTCTTATAATTTTGTGAAAAACAACACTTTGTTTAACACAATTTTGTGCTTCTGTCTTCTCGGTACTGGAATAGGCAAGGTGGCTGATACTATACAGCCATTGTCTTTTCTCTGTGGGAGAGTATCATTTAATCAATACTACAGAGGGAATTTGCCTTCTAGTTTTCTGCATGGTAACATTGCAACCCATCAAATGGCTATCTCTGAGAAACCTATGCTGACCTGGAAAATTCCTCCAAAGATTGTGATAGATTAGGTTTTGTTATTTGAAATGATTCATACAATTTGAAAAACCCAAGACCATTAACTCTATTCTTTATTATGTATTTTTATATTAATTTGTTCAAAATAGATGTTATCTTTACTGATCTCTAGGATACTGTATTTCCCCTTATAGACTCTTGAAAAAAGTGCTAGTGTCATATTTGCCATTTTCTAATCTTAAGGCACCAAAGAATTTTCTGAGTGGTGATATACTGAAACCACTTAATTCAATTATTTCATTGACTGAATTTCTTTCAATCTCTTGGAATTAAGTGTAGTAGTTGTTGTTGTTTATTTTGTTTGTTCTGGAAGATCTTTTGTAGCTGCCTCACTTTGAGATACAGTCACCCATAGAGAAGAGTTTTTTAAAATGTTGCAAGCCCTCCCACTGTAAGCACATACACAGACAACTTACCTGTCTTCTGATAAGGCTGTGTTTTCTGCTATCCCTTTTACATCCTGCTGATCTGTTAGTGCACTGTATGTTCTCTAACAGCCTTCCTATTCCAGGTATATTGAGGCAATGGCTGATTATTCATTTCTTACTCCCCTTGTGAGAGATATTTCTCTATCTCCCTAGCCCCCTGCGCTTGTTTTTCACATTTCTTCTGTCTCAGTTTATGATGCCTTCCATTATACTTTGTAATGAAACTAGACTATTTCAAATGGTGTTTTTCAACAACTGGCTTTAATGTGCCATTTGGGACATATTGTCTTTTTTGGTCATGTTGTCTTCCTTCCATTGAGTTTTTCTTGCTTTTTGTGTGTTTCTTCTGTGTCTCTTTCCTGGGTACAAGCAGCCATTGGTTGTGTCTAAAACTAATCTTTTGACATCTAGCTCAATGGTGATCTTGGCATATAAATTGAGAGTGGCTGTCTTAATCTGTTACTTTTCCATTAACTGCCATGTAGCTTCCCCAATCTCTATTCACACATCAACATCAGTGTTTAGTATCCTGGAGGGCCAGTTAGTAACATATAACCCAGTCTTCTGCTGAGGCCAAGAATGGCAGCCCATTCGCCTTCCACATTAATCATTGCCAAAAAATGGTTTCTAATCCCACTGGATCTACTTATTCTTTAACCTGAGCACTGCACTTGAATGGTCTCACAAGGTCCCACTTGCTCTCTGTAATTCTCCAGTATTATGTCCTCATTACAAGTTAGTCATTTCAGGTCCTCCACCTGATATGTCTAGAGTTCTGGCATTCATATGAGATGTCATTTTCTCTGATCCTTTATTTTCTTATCTGTGCCTCGTTTAGATGGCCGTGATATGGGGAGCAGAATTCCCAAGACAGCACCTCTATGAATGCCTCCTGCCAAGACCGACTCCCTAATGCATCTTCTCCACTCTTCATTTCCAGAAGGCAATTCCAACTGTCACCACTTTCGGATGAGAAAGTGTACAAGAGTTTTCTATGTGCCCACAAGTATGTTTATTGGCTGGAAAAATTACGAAGGTGGAAGATCAAGGACTTAAATGAACAGGAAAGTTTTCATGGAACAAGCAAAGGGCTGGGTCTTTCTTTCATGAAGGTGAAATACATTAAAAGCCTAGAGATGTGAAACAATGGGATGTCCTGCTCTAGTCCTTGCTGTGCACTGGAAAGGTGCAGATTTAAGAACGATTGGCAGAGTAATCAAACTCTACCTGCATTATTCCCAGCGAAATTTGCATTTTCTGTGCTGTGTATGCACCATGGCATATTCTAACAATAATTGTAATTGCTTCACAGTTCTGAGGCAACCAGTGAATACAGAGAGGAAGAGGGTGAGATTGAGTGATAGAATATCCATGAATGAATGTGAAAGAAAGAATTGAGAAGGGTAGAATATCCAGGACAGAATATCCATGAAAGAATATCAAGATGGGCCTATGTAGACATGAATATGTAACTTTTCTTTTGACTTTTTTTAACACCTTAAGACAAATAGAATCACAGTAGTGAAGAATAAGAAAGACATGCTTGCATCTTTGAATTTTACACAGGATTTCTGACCCATACACTGGCAAGGCATAGTGATTGCAAGAGCTGCTCAGTCAAAGTACATAACAATTACTTGTAAACATAGCTTTTGAAAGAAAACCCACTAATAACACTAGAAATTCTGCAAGTTTAATTTTTAACTCTATGTTAAAAAAATCCCTTTGTAATTTATAAAAAACTTTTGCAAGATAATTTTTAATTGCTTGAAAAAACAAATAACTCAGAACACTATAATAGTTTACTATTCTGAAATAAGTAGATGAAAAAATTCATATGATGAACAATTAATAATATTTTGATTAATGTTAAGACAACGTGATTTCATGAGTTTCTTGCATAGTGAAGTGCATATGATTTCTAATATAAAAATTCAAATCTATATGCTACAGAAACCATCACTATGATATTTAATTTCTAAGTTGAATTACTCCCCACCACACATCTCCCTCACTGTTGTAAAAGACTTACTGAGTTACTAACATTGACTGATGCAGATGATATTAAATAAATTAGAATCTGGCGTCACCTGAGAATCAACACAAAAATGCAAAAAGGGGGAAAAAAGTAAAAAAAAAGTAGTAATTTTTTAAAAAGTAGAAACTAAAAAACATTAAAATTAAATTGGTCAAAGTTATTTCATAGTTTTATCCAAATCTTGGGCAAATAAGTTAATACCAGCAGCATTGAGGATGGTAGAGGACTTTTAAGTGATCAGAAAGCTGCTTATTAATATTTTGCACAGGAAGATGGTGTCTTTGCAACAGTTCTTACTTCAATAGGCTAGGAAAAGAAAAAGTTGTCCAAGAGCAACTACCCTTCCCCTTTATAAGATAGGAACAGTGCTATGCTAGATAGACCTTGAGGGTAATAATAGTAACTAGGCGAATATAAGCACCAGGGCAAATAAAGGGAACTTATCAGTGTGTAAGCAAGAGCTCTGGTAGGTTGAATGCATCTTGCACATCTTTACTTCATGTTTAACGATGTCAGTGCGATGGTGAGAGACTTACAAGGCTCTGTTGTGTTGAAGGAATCTGCAAAAAGGCTAAGATGTGACAGTTACCACCCAGAAATCTCAAAAAGGAAAAAGAAAAAAATAGAGCTTTGTAACAGATGACTCTTATACCAGCCAGAAATCACAAGATCCAGGATCTGTGGGCTGCAGCTGGACAAATTTTCTTCAAAGAATCAGAGTAATTAATTACTGTCCTGTGATACAGATATAAATTTTATACTATCTGAAATCTTTAAATTAAGCAGAAGCACTCTTGCTCTATGATTCCTCTGGACCTTAAATTAAATATCAGATACAGAAAGACACTCTCATTGAAATTTAATTTAAGGCCCAGTGGCATCATATAGCAAGTGTGCTTCTGCGGCCATGTGGAGAGGACAGGACAGGACAGGACAGGACAGGACACGACAGGACACGGCAGGCTAGGGTAGGCTAGGCTAGGCTAGGCTAGGCTAGGGTGGGGTAGGGTAGGGTAAGATAGGATAGGATAAGATAGGTCTATTTGATGGATAATGAACTGCCTGGACATTAAACCAGAGGACAGGCTGAGAGAGCTGGGGTTGTTCAGCCTGGAGAAAAGAAGGCTCCAGGGAGATATGAGGCCTCCATTAAGGCCTTCAACTGTCTAAGGTGGGCATATGAAAAGGAGAGAGAGGTACTTTTTATACAGCGACAGGTAGTGATAGGACAAGGGACATGGTTTTACACTGACAGAGGGCAGGTCTAGGTTAGATGTTAGGAAGAAATTCTTTCCTGTGAAGGTGGTGAGGCACTGGCACAGGTTGTCCAGAGCAGCTGTAGATGCCCCATCCCTGGAAGTGTTTAAGGCCAGGGTGGATAGAGCACTGAGCAACCTGGTCTACTAAAAGGTGTCTCTCCCCATCACAAAGGAGCTGGAAAAATGTGATCTTTAAGGTGCCTTCCAACACAAGCCACTGTATGATTCCAGGAATAGAATAGAATAGAATAGAATAGAATAGAATAGAATAGAATAGAATAGAATAGAATAGAATAAGGATATATTTCTATTAGAATGTACCTACAGCAATCATCCAGTCCAACTGCCTGACCACTTCAGGGCTCACCAAAAGTTACAGCATATTATTAAGGACGTTGTCTAAATATCTGTTAAACAGTGATAGGCTTGAGGTACCAGCCACCTCTGTACAAAGTGTCCTCCAGGATTTGAGCATCCTTTTGTAAAGAATTGCTTCCTAATGTCATCTTAACCTCTCCTTGTGCAGTTTTGAAACATTCCCATGTACTCTGTCACTGCATTCCAGGGAGAAGAGATCAGCACCTCCCTCTCCATTCCCCTCCTCAGGAAGCTTCAGAGAGCAATGAGGTCACCCCTCAGCCTCCTTTCCTCCAAACTGAACAAACCCAGAGGTCTCAGATGCTCCTCCCAGGACATGTATTCCAGCCTTTCCACCAGCTGGGCTGCCCTGCTCTGGGGGCATTCAGGAACTGTCACATCCTTCTGAGACTGTGGGGCCCAGAACTGC
>VWZD01008913.1:2671-29562 GCA_013396695.1 Sakesphorus luctuosus | reverse complement strand
ACCCTCCCAGACAAGGATTTCTCTTTAATCTTCCATCTCACACCATTAGTTGGGTTGAAAAAGACCTCCAAGATCATCGAGTCCAACCTGTGGCCAAACACAACCTTGGAGACCAGCCCATGGCACCAAGTGCCACCTCCAGCCTTTCCTTGGACACCTCCAGGGATGGGACTCCACCACCTCCCTGGGCAGCCCCTTCCAATGCCCAACCCCCCTTGGTGGGAGGAAATTCTTCCTCCTGTCCAACCTGCCCCTCCCCTGGTGCAGCTTCAGCCCATGTCCTGCCATCCAGCCCTGCCCTCTGGCAGTGGGAAGCCATTCCCTGTGTCCTGTCCCTCCAGGCCTTGTCCCCAGTCCCTCTCCAGCTCTCCTGGAGCCCCTTCAGGCCCTGCCAGGGGCTCTCAGCTGTCCCTGGAGCCTTCTCTTCTCCAGGTGACCCCCCCAGCTCTCCCAGCCTGGCTCCATCCAGAGGGCTCTGCTGTGCCACTGGAATTAATTTACCCTTGACTGGCATCAAACTGACCTTAATTACCCCACCAAGTCCTTTCAAAGCTTCCAAACGTGCCTTCAATCCATCAATCTCTTCTGCAAGACTTTCCATCTGCCTTTCCCACACGGAATGTGTAAACCAGGGTGGGTGAGAGGGACAAGCCCCTCCCAAACCAGCAAGGTGGGACTCCTAATTAGTCAGTTGTCCTGATCTAATCATAGCCCTATTTTTGCACATCCTGTGCCGTGTGTGGAGGGTTTTGTGGAGTTTGTTTGGAACGGGATCCGACTCCCTGCGGTGCTTTTCCCTCTGCCCAACTCCCAAACAGGAAAAACCAGGACTTTATTTGTTCCTCTCTAGGAGGACACCCAAAGTGCTGCTGAAAGGCCCTGTGTGACCAGCCCAAAGGTGTGAGGAGATGAGAGATGATGGGCTTTGGCTCTTTCACCTTGGCATGGGGTGCGATTTAGGGAAGTGGATCTTGGCATTCCCTCAGTGGTGGCTGCTGGAGGTGCCCACCTTGGCTTGGAGGGGAAGTGGCTTTGCAAGGTGATGTTTTTGGGAAGAAAACCTTGGGACAAGAGGGGATATTTGCTGTATAGAACATGGAAACTGCCCCTCTGTTGGGTGGTGGAGCATCACCAGGGAGATCACTGGGATCCAAAAGCAGGGAAAGATGTGCTGGGAGGGGATGTGACTGGAGAACAGATCCCTGTTCTCCTCCAGATTTGCCAATCAGTTTAAATTCCCCAGATAAACCTCTGTGTATCTTTATAGCTGGGTTGGGAATTCCTGGGTGTGGTAACCTCAGGATGACTCTGACAGCTTTGGTCACTGCTGGGCTGCTCTGTGTGTTGGGGAAGGAGATCTGTGGGCTGGAAACTCCTGGGTGGGGTGAGATTTCACCAGGGAGATCACTGGGATCCAAAAGCAGGGACGGAAGTGCTGGGAGGGGATGGAACATAGAGCAGATCCCTGTTCTCCTCCAGCATCCCTCTGTTGGGTGGTGGAGCATCACCAGGGAGATCACTGGGATCCAAAAGCAGGGACAGAAGTGCTGGGAGGGGATGGAACTGGAGAACAGATCCCTGTTCTCCTCCAGCATCCCTCACTGTCCCTGGCACAGTTACCAACTGGTTTAAATCTCCCAGATAAACCTCTGTGTGCCTTTGGAGCTGGGTTAGGAATTCCTGGAGTTGTAACCTCAGGATGATTCTCCCAGCTTTGGGCACTGCTGGGCTGCTCTGTGTGTTTGGGAAGGAGATCTGTGGGCTGGAAACTCCTGGGTGGGGTGAGATTTCACCAGGGAGATCACTGGGATCCAAAAGCAGGGACGGAAGTGCTGGGAGGGGATGGAACATAGAGCAGATCCCTGTTCTCCTCCAGCATCCCTCTGTTGGGTGGTGGAGCATCACCAGGGAATCACTGGGATCCCAAAGCGTGGACCATAAGCAGGGAAAGAAATGCTGGGAGGGGATGTGACCAAGAGCAGATCCCTGTTCTCCTCCAGCATCCCTCACTGTCCCTGGCACAGTTACCAACTGGTTTAAATCTCCCAGATAAACCTCTGTGTGCCTTTGGAGCTGGGTTAGGAATTCCTGGAGTTGTAACCTCAGGATGATTCTCCCAGCTTTGGGCACTGCTGGGCTGCTCTGTGTGTTTGGGAAGGAGATCTGTGGGCTGGAAACTCCTGGGTGGGGTGAGATTTCACCAGGGAGATCACTGGGATCCCAAATGCAGGGAAAGATGTGCTGGGAGGGGATGTGACCAAGAGCAGATCCCTGTTCTCCTCCAACATCCCTCTGTTGGGTGGTGGAGCATCAGCAGGGAAATCACTGGGATCCCAAAGCATGGACCAAAAGCAGGGAAAGATGTGCTGGGAGGGGATGTGACTGGAGAACAGATCCCTGTTCTCCTCCAGAGTTGCCAACTGGTTTAACCCCCCAGATAAACCTCTGTGTGCCTTTGGAGCTGGGTTAGGAATTCCTGGATGTAGCAACTTTGGGATGATTCTCACATCTTTGGGCGCTGCTGGGCTGCTCTTTGTGTTTGGGAAGGAGATCTGTGGGCTGGAATCTCCTGGATGGGGTGAGAAGTAGCAGCTCCCCAGCCCTGGGGCTGAGGAACAGCTTTGGCAGCTCAACATTCCCAGTGCTCCTGATGGATCAAACCACAAAACCTTGTGAAGGATTTCTTTGTTTTCTACATGTGCATTGGTTGTTTTTTTTTTTTTTTATTTTCCTTTGGGGACACCCAGAGGTCCTTTGAAGCAAATTGGCTCCAGGCCTGGGCCACTCCATGTTGCCTTTTTAAAATTCCTTCTGCACTATCAGTTGGATGCAGCATCCTTGGCTTCCTGTCCCAAGGAACTGCCCAGGGGTTGCTTTGTTCTTCCTCAGCAGAGCAGAACAGGGAGCTGAGCCCTGACAGCTTTCCAGGAACACCTGGCAGGTCCTTCCCAGCCTTTGGGGATGTTACTCTGCTAAATAGACTTGGGTTTTAGTTGTTTTTTTTTAAGTTATTCCATTTAATATACTTAAAAATGAGCTGTTTGCATTTTGGAATAGCCAAGTGGCTTTGGAATCTTGGAAATGGTTGTTTTGCCACCGTGGTGGTTGGTGGGGTGTTTTGGAAAGTCTGAGCAGGAGGTCCCAGGACCCCACGTGGGGCAGAGGGAGTTGGAGCCTGGGAGCTGTTTGGGAGTGGAGAGAGGTTGGAGTGATGGCTGTGGAGGTGGAGATGGAAGGGTGAGACTCAGTGCTTGGACTGAGACACCTGGAGGATCCCCTGATTTAAAGGTGTCACAAGAGCAGCCCTTGGAGAAGGACTTGGGGTCTTGGTGGGTGAGAAGATGGACATTCATTGTCCACAAACCCATCCCAGACCCCCCCATGCCCTGGGCTGGTCCCCCAGCATGGGCAGCAGGGCAGGGGGGGGATTGTGTTCCTGTGCCCCCTCAGGGGAGCCCCCAAACCGCCAAGAGCTGCCCCAGCCCTGGGCAACAACAGCCCAAGGACGTGGAGCTGCTGCAGCCAGTGCAGAGGAGGCCCCGGAGATGGTGCAGGGCTGGAGCCCCTCTGGGCTGGAGCCAGGCTGGGAGAGCTGGGGGGGTCACCTGGAGAAGAGAAGGCTCCAGGGACAGCTGAGAGCCCCTGGCAGGGCCTGAAGGGGCTCCAGGAGAGCTGGAGAGGGACTGGGGACAAGGCCTGGAGGGACAGGACCCAGGGAATGGCTTCCCACTGCCAGAGGGCAGGGCTGGATGGCAGGACATGGGCTGAAGCTGCAGCAGGGGAGGGGCAGGTTGGACAGGAGGAAGAATTNGGTCCTTCCAACCCAACCCATTCCATGATTCCATGAGAACCAGTGCCTGCTTTTGGTCAGCCAGATATTCGTGTCCAGCTGTGACCCTGCAGATGTTCCCTGTGTTACTCTCCTTGGCACTGGAATCTTTCAGCTTTTCCAAAGCTTTTCCATCCCTTTCCCCCAAAGGATTCAGGGAGTGTTCAGGAGTGTTGTTAGGAGTGTTCAGGAGTCCCTGTCTCCATTCTGGGCATCAAAGCCCAATTTTCAGGCCCCTTATTCTTTGCAACTTCATCTGAAACTGCTGATTTGCCGTTATCTCCCTGCTTAATTATCCCACAGATCTGTGCAAATTGCATTTTCCCCTCTCTTTTTTCCCCACCACGTGGGTGGATTTCCAACTTTTCCTTGGCACTGGGAGTTGTTCCACCAGAGGTGGTTGCTCTGTAAAAAAAAAAAAAAAAAAGGAGAATTTCTGAGTTGTGCAGGCAAAATTTTCCTCCTTTCTTGCCTTTTCTGAGGTAAATTTTACAAGTTGAATTTTTAAAAGCCTCTGTAGGTGTGGAAAAAATTCAGCTCAAGGATCTGTGTTGTCTTTGTGGTTCATTTAATGCTTGTTGTAGTCACTGGTTTTCAGGACCTGCTCTCTGATGGGCTTTAGTTGATGCAGGAAATTAGGTATTTTCCTTTTTCCTTTCCATCTCTTGGATTTCTCATCAGTGTTTTTTTTTTTGATTGGAACTGGAGACATTGTGAAAATACAAATCCTCCTGTGCTCAACACTCAGGGATGTGAAGTGAAGATGCTTTTAATCAGCTCTTGAATCAATTCAAAATGTTTCTAATTCCTGTTTTTTGTTGGTGGTGAAGCTGTTTGATTTCCCAAGGGTTGGTGGAGCTCTGGGGGAGCTGCATAAAACCTGCTGGGAAATACAAACTTGGAAATTGTATTTTATTGTCCTCTCTCATCCCATCCATTCCTGTCTCTCTGCATTCATAGAATCACACAATCACAGAATGGATTGGGGTGGAAAAGACCTCCCAGATCATCAATTCCAACCCTTGGGCCAACTCCAGTCCCTTTACCAGATCATGGCACTCAGTGCCACGGCCAAGCTCAGCTGAAAAACCTCCAGGGATGGGGAATCCACCCCCTCTCTGGGCAGCCCATTCCAATGCCTGAGCACTCTCTCTGCAAAGAAGTTTTTTCTGATCTCCAACTTCAATTTGCCCTGGCAGAGCTTGAGCCCCCCGTGCCCCCTTGTCCTATTGCTGAGTGCCTGGGAGAAGAGACCAACCCCCACCTGGCCACAACTTCCCTTCAGGCACTTCCAGACAGTGCTGAGGTCACCTCTCAGCCTCCTCTTCTCCAGCACAAACACCCCCAGCTCCCTCAGCCTCTCCCCACAGCACTTGTGCTCCACTCCCTTCTCCAGCCTCCTTGCTCTTCTCTGGCCCCGCTCCAGCCCCTCAATCTCTTGCCTCAACTCAGGGGCCCACAACTCAACACAACACTCAAGGTGTGGCCTCCCCAAGGCAGAGGCCAGGGGAAGGCTCACTGCCCTGGGCCTGCTGGCCACGCTACTTTGGATCCAGGCCAGGATGCCATTGGCCTTCTTGGCCACCTGGGCACACTGGTGGCTCCTCTTGAGCTTCCTGTCCCTCAGTCCCCCCAGGTCCCTTTCTGCCTGGCTGCTCTCCAGCCACTCTGTGCCCAGCCTGGAGCGCTGCAGGGCTTGGGGTGGCCAAAGGGCAGGACCTGGTTGGACAGAGCACCCTGGGATAGTGGAAGGTGTCCCTGCCCATGGACATGGAACAAGATGGACTTTGAGGTCCTTTCCCACCCAAACCATTCCATGATTCTGTGGATCCAATCCAATATTTCATTAATTAATTCACTAATATTACCTGTTTAAACTCAGCCTCCCTCCCTGTGCACAGCAAAATATTCCCCATTTATAGAATACCAATGCACAGGATTGCCCTTAATGTTCTTTTCCCCCAATTCCTTTATCCCTCAGTCATTCCTGAGCACTCAGAGTGCCCTCCATTCCCAACTCCTGGTGGAGCACAGGCTGTTCAAGCCAAACCACCCTGCCCTCAGCTCAGACTCCCTTGTTGGGGGGTAAACTTGCCCTGGGGCTTTGGTTTTGCCCTGGCAGTGCCCTCATTGCCCTCTGGGCTGGATTTCTGTGCCCAACAACAACAACCTCCCTTTGTGCTTTGGGTTGGAACTTTCAGCACGGGCTTTTAATGAAGATTTCCTGCCTGGTGTGACAACCACAGGGATGAGCTGGAATTTAAACCCTCTTGGATGTTGTTGAGGCTCCTGCTGCCTTGTGGGTCCTTCCAACCCATTCCTGGGGCACTTGGCACAACTGGAAACCCATCCCAGGCATTTTCTGCAACATGCTGTGCTTTGAAACCACTCTTTTTTTTATAAAAAACTCCACTGCTTTTTAATTTTTTAATTTAATTTCCCCTTATTTTGTAACCAGTCCAGGCTATTAATTCTTCAGAATTAAGAGGTGCTTTGGGAAAAGGAGTAATAAATGTTGATGTGGCTCCCATGGGTTCTCCTTATGGGCATGTTCTGTTGGGGATGGAATTTGTGTCCAGTGAAAAGCAGGAATTCCTGCAGTTCCCAGCAGGATAACAGGCAGGGGGAGGATAATCAGATTGGCACTCACAGGGGGTGGTTTCTGGAGTGTGTGGCAGTGGTGGGTTCTGATCCCAGGTGAGAAGAGGACCTTCCTTCTCCACCCATGTCCTGGGGAGGGAATGTTGGCCTGGATTTTCTGTGCCAGTGTGGCTTTTGTGGGAATGAGGAAGCTTTGGATAATCCTGTCCCTTGGCATCGTGGCTGGCTCTGGATTAACTCGGGCTCATTTTAATGGGATTGTGGCTTTCCTTTGTCACCCTTTGGCTTGGGGATGATCCAGCTGGGGCTGGAAGGGCTGGATGTGCCCAGGGTTGACTTGGGATTGCTTTTCCCACCTTCTTCCCACCTGGCCTTTGGCTGAAGGCCAAGTGTGTCCTGTGGGGATGCTCCTCTTGGTTCCATCCATGCCCATGTCTCATCTCCAGCGGGTGCTCCTGGTTTCCAGTTGGGTTTTGGCATCAGAGGGGAGTTACTGGTTTGGGCCATGTGTGACCTCACTGGGAAAGGCTTTGGTGGGACCTGGGAGTGGTGTGGCCTCCTTGGCTGCACAGTTTGGATGCAGGAATGTCAGTCTGGGAGAGAGTCCCTGTCCTGTGTTCCACCAAACTGCCTTGGCTTGGGAGGAGCCTTAAAGGGCATCTCTTCCAATCCTCCCACCAGCCCAGGCTGCTCCAAGCCCTGTCCAAGCCATGGACACTCCCAGGGATCCAGGGGCAGCCACAGCTCCTCTGCCCAACCTGGGCCAGGGCCTGCCCACCCTCCCAGACAAGGATTTCTCTTTAATCTTCCATCTCACACCATTAGTTGGGTTGGAAAAGACCTCCAAGATCATCGAGTCCAACCTGTGGCCAAACACAACCTTGGAGACCAGCCCATGGCACCAAGTGCCACCTCCAGCCTTTCCTTGGACACCTCCAGGGATGGGACTCCACCACCTCCCTGGGCAGCCCCTTCCAATGCCCAACCCCCCTTGGTGGGAGGAAATTCTTCCTCCTGTCCAACCTGCCCCTCCCCTGGTGCAGCTTCAGCCCATGTCCTGCCATCCAGCCCTGCCCTCTGGCAGTGGGAAGCCATTCCCTGTGTCCTGTCCCTCCAGGCCTTGTCCCCAGTCCCTCTCCAGCTCTCCTGGAGCCCCTTCAGGCCCTGCCAGGGGCTCTCAGCTGTCCCTGGAGCCTTCTCTTCTCCAGGTGACCCCCCCCAGGTCTCCCAGCCTGGCTCTAGCCCAGAGGGGCTCCAGCCCTGCAGCATTTCTGGGGGTTCCTCTGGAATTGGTTCCAGCAGGTCCACACCTTTCTTTAGGGTTCAGATCTTCCTGTCTCTCAATCTGTCCTGGTCATGTGGAAATTTAGGATTTTCTCTGGTGCCATCAAGTGGCAAAATCCAGAATTGTCACTTGGTTCAGACCATTCCCAGGATGAGCAGAGGCTCCAGCTGGGGACAGGTGACTTTATTGAAGGTTACCATGAGATTCCTTGGGATGAGCCTGGTGTGGGAAGGGTAGGACATGGGAATATCGGGAACATTCCTGGTTTGTAAAGGGGAGAGACTTTGGACCATCTGAGATGTGCAAAGAACATCCCAAGATTCTGCACTTCTTGCTCCTTCCACTCCATGGAATGACCTTTCACCGCTGGAAAAATCTCATTTATTGCCCTTTCTCTTTTGTGGCCAAAACCTGCACCAGGTCCTGCCCTGCTGGGGGTGAGGGAGGGGAAAACCAGGATTGGTACTTGGTATTTCCCACTCAATGAGTCTGGTTTGCTGCTTCTGCTGAAGAACATGATGTTTTGCAATCCCAGATTCCTACCTGGAATTTCTGGGCTTGTTGTAAAGCGGTTTTTGGTTGCTGGGAGGATTATCAGCCCAATATTCTGTGTCAGGGAGGCTTTGGGGTTGGTCCTCCCTGATTTCCTCTTGCTCCAAGGAGCTGGAACAGCTGCACAGAAGCAAAGGTGATGTTGGAGGTCTTGGGAAGTGCCAGCTTTGCCCTTGGCACTGTGATCCTGGTTCTTGGATCAAGTCTGGGCTTGGCACAGCCTTTTCCAGCCTGGTTACAAACACCAGGCTTGGCATCCCAAATCCTGAGGGTGGGAGTTTTCCAGCAAAAAGTTAATACTTTGAAAAAACCTGTTTTTTCTTTTTTTTTTTTTATTTTGAAACTTGAGCTGTGGAATTGGCTGAGCTGTTTTAAAAAACTCTAAAATGACTTCAAAAGGAGAGGAAACACCTGGAAGGAGGTCTGGATGTAAAACTCTTCAATCCCTCCCAAATACTGTTTATATATAATATTTATATGTAACACAAAGCCAGGGAAGAGGATAAAGTGGTCCAGGAGTCTCCCAGGGGCATCAGCAGGAGGTTCTTCAGGACAGCCTGATCTGTGCAGGGAACTTTCTGGGTGGTAGTTGGGACTCTGTGTGGCTTAATTGGAAACCACAGTCCCCAAAATGATGGTGGAAGACCCAAGAGACCTTAAAGCCCACCCAGTGCCACCCCTGCCATGGGCAGGGACACCTTCCACTCTCCCAGGTTGATCCCAGGGGGATCAGCAGGAGGTTCTTCAGGACAGCCTGACCTCACGTGTCCTGTGAACTTTTTGGGTGGCAGTTGGGACTCTGTGTGGGTTAATTGGAAACCACAGTCCCCAAAATGATGGTGGAAGACCCAGGAGACCTTAAAGCCCACCCAGTGCTCCCCCTTACCATGGGCAGGGACACCTTCCAGTGTCCCAGGTTGCTCCAACCTGGCCTTGGACACTTCCAGGGATGGAGCAGCCACAGCTCCTGTGGGAACTCCACCCTCACAGGGAAGAAATTCCCACTTTTGGCAGCCTGGATTTCCCTCCTCCCACACTAAATGAGGTTTAAAGGTATCAGTGTCACCACTGAGCTCATCTGGTGGTTTCAGCATAACCTCATTAGCCCAAATCCCCTCCTAGCTTGAACTCATTGCTGTGATCCCAGGATGGAGCAGGTTGGATGTTCACCTTCCCTGCAGCTTTCCCTCTGCTCATTCCATGTGTTCTGGAGTGGCTTGGGCAGATTGGCAGGATGGGAGGAACCTGGTGCTGTGTGGAGCAGCAAAGCAGAGGGTGGGTGAAGGTCATTCCATGTGTTCTGGAGTGGCTTGGACAGGGTGGCAGGATGGGAGGAACCTGGTGCTGTGTGGAGCAGCAAAGCAGAGGGTGGGTGAAGGTCTGTGCTCTTCTCATTGTCCATCCATGTCCCACTGGATGGGGAGGACCAGCTCACATTCCATCAATTCCTGAAGAGGATTTTTTTGGACAAGGGACACTCTCCCTGATTCTGAAGCAGCTCCTTCTGCCAGAGCAATTCTTGTTTTCTGAGGTCAGAAAACCTTTGAGAGCCACCATGGCTCAGAGTCTTCAGTTTGCAGACATTCCCATTCCTGTTTGCCTTGAATCCCATGGGAATGTGCTCACTGGTGGCCTTCACTCCATGCTCCCTCCGCTCTGTGAGGTGCTGTGGGTGTCCTTCTCCTTCCATCTCCCCTCTGTGAGGTGCTGTGGGTGTCCTTCTCCTTCCATCTCCTTCCATCTCCTCCCCTCTGTAAAGTGCTGTGGGTGTCCTTCTCCTTCCATCTCCTCCCCTCTGTGTCCTTCTACTTCCATCTCCCCTCTGTGAAGTGCTGTGGGTGTCCTTCTCCTTCCATCTCCTCCCCTCTGAGATGCTGTGGGTGTCCTTCCATCTCCTCCCCTCTGTGAGGTGCTGTGGGTGTCCTTCCATCTCCTCCCCTCTGTGAGATGCTGTGGGACAGCCCAGAGGTGCCTGACCTCCCAAGGAGTCTGTGAGAGTGAAGTTCTGGGTGTCCTCCACCCATGTGTTCCAAACTTCGCTCCAGAGGGATCAGCTGGATGGGCAGAGACCTCCAAACTCTTAAACCAGCACAGGCTGAGAAACCAAACTCATCCTCTGACAGTTCTAAAATGGGATCAGGTGGGATTAGTTTGTGAAGCAGATGAAGAACAAAAATGTTTTGGAGAAGAGAAGGCTCTGGGGAGACCTTCCAGCACCTTCCAGTGCCTAAAGGGGCTCCAGGAGAGCTGGAGAGGGAGTGGGGACAAGGCCTGGAGGGACAGGACCCAGGGAATGGCTTCCCACTGCCAGAGGGCAGGGCTGGATGGCAGGACATGGGCTGAAGCTGCAGCAGGGGAGGGGCAGGTTGGACAGGAGGAAGAATTTCCTCCCACCAAGGGGGGTTGGGCATTGGAAGGGGCTGCCCAGGGAGGTGGTGGAGTCCCATCCCTGGAGGTGTCCAAGGAAAGGCTGGAGGTGGCACTTGGTGCCATGGGCTGGTCTCCAAGGTTGTGTTTGGCCACAGGTTGGACTCGATGATCTTGGAGGTCTTTTTCAACCCAACTAATGGTGTGAGATGGAAGATTAAAGAGAAATCCTTGTGTGGGAGGGTGGGCAGGCCCTGGCCCAGGTTGGGCAGAGAAGCTGTGGCTGCCCCTGGATCNATCAGCAGGAGGTTCTTCAGGACAGCCTGATCTGTGCAGGGAACTTTCTGGGTGGTAGTTGGGACTCTGTGTGGCTTAATTGGAAACCACAGTCCCCAAAATGATGGTGGAAGACCCAAGAGACCTTAAAGCCCACCCAGTGCCACCCCTGCCATGGGCAGGGACACCTTCCACTCTCCCAGGTTGATCCCAGGGGGATCAGCAGGAGGTTCTTCAGGACAGCCTGACCTCACGTGTCCTGTGAACTTTTTGGGTGGCAGTTGGGACTCTGTGTGGGTTAATTGGAAACCACAGTCCCCAAAATGATGGTGGAAGACCCAGGAGACCTTAAAGCCCACCCAGTGCTCCCCCTTACCATGGGCAGGGACACCTCCCAATGTCCCAGGTTGCTCCAACCTGGCCTTGGACACTTCCAGGGATGGAGCAGCCACAGCTCCTGTGGGAACTCCACCCTCACAGGGAAGAAATTCCCACTTTTGGCAGCCTGGATTTCCCTCCTCCCACACTAAATGAGGTTTAAAGGTATCAGTGTCACCACTGAGCTCATCTGGTGGTTTCAGCATAACCTCATTAGCCCAAATCCCCTCCTAGCTTGAACTCATTACTGTGATCCTGGCATGGAGCAGGTTGGATGTTCACCTTCCCTGCAGCTTTCCCTCTGCTCATTCCATGTGTTCTGGAGTGGCTTGGGCAGATTGGCAGGATGGGAGGAACCTGGTGCTGTGTGGAGCAGCAAAGCAGAGGGTGGGTGAAGGTCATTCCATGTGTTCTGGAGTGGCTTGGACAGGGTGGCAGGATGGGAGGAACCTGGTGCTGTGTGGAGCAGCAAAGCAGAGGGTGGGTGAAGGTCTGTGCTCTTCTCATTGTCCATCCATGTCCCACTGGATGGGGAGGACCAGCTCACATTCCATCAATTCCTGAAGAGGATTTTTTTGGACAAGGGACACTCTCCCTGATTCTGAAGCAGCTCCTTCTGCCAGAGCAATTCTTGTTTTCTGAGGTCAGAAAACCTTTGAGAGCCACCATGGCTCAGAGTCTTCAGTTTGCAGACATTCCCATTCCTGTTTGCCTTGAATCCCATGGGAATGTGCTCACTGGTGGCCTTCACTCCATGCTCCCTCCGCTCTGTGAGGTGCTGTGGGTGTCCTTCTCCTTCCATCTCCCCTCTGTGAGGTGCTGTGGGTGTCCTTCTCCTTCCATCTCCTTCCATCTCCTCCCCTCTGTAAAGTGCTGTGGGTGTCCTTCTCCTTCCATCTCCTCCCCTCTGTGTCCTTCTACTTCCATCTCCCCTCTGTGAAGTGCTGTGGGTGTCCTTCTCCTTCCATCTCCTCCCCTCTGAGATGCTGTGGGTGTCCTTCCATCTCCTCCCCTCTGTGAGATGCTGTGGGACAGCCCAGAGGTGCCTGACCTCCCAAGGAGTCTGTGAGAGTGAAGTTCTGGGTGTCCTCCACCCATGTGTTCCAAACTTCGCTCCAGAGGGATCAGCTGGATGGGCAGAGACCTCCAAACTCTTAAACCAGCACAGGCTGAGAAACCAAACTCATCCTCTGACAGTTCTAAAATGGGATCAGGTGGGATTAGTTTGTGAAGCAGATGAAGAACAAAAATGTTTTGGAGAAGAGAAGGCTCTGGGGAGACCTTCCAGCACCTTCCAGTGCCTAAAGGGGCTCCAGGAGAGCTGGAGAGGGAGTGGGGACAAGGCCTGGAGGGACAGGACCCAGGGAATGGCTTCCCACTGCCAGAGGGCAGGGCTGGATGGCAGGACATGGGCTGAAGCTGCAGCAGGGGAGGGGCAGGTTGGACAGGAGGAAGAATTTCCTCCCACAAAGGGGAGTTGGTGATGTGGTTTCTGCTCTTGTTTCAGTGTGTGGACACTTCAAGAAGTATCCCAGGGATCCCAAACCAAACACAAATGCCTTGAGATAGGCCTTGAAGAGAGTGGAGCACAAGTGCTGTGGGGAGAGGCTGAGGGAGCTGGGGGTGTTTGTGCTGGAGAAGAGGAGGCTGAGAGGTGACCTCAGCACTGTCTGGAAGNTTCCAACCCAATCCATTCCATGATTCCATGATCCAGGGTGTCCTTCCTCTCTCCCACCCAAGGCAGACAGGGCTGAAGGATGAACCACAACAACACAAGTGCCAAGGGCCACCAGAAGTGCCACCACTACTCCAAAACACAAACAGGGAAGCTGGCAAGCCTGGCCTGTGGTTACTCCTCACTTCCCATCTGTCCCACAGACCAGCATCCTCATCTCACCCCCAGGAACAAGGGTTGGGGCCAGCTTGGCCACCCTTCCTCCTCAGCACTCAGGAGACCCCCCAGTGCTGCTCCTGCTGCAGACCCAGAGTGGTTTCCATGCTCATCCCACCCATCACAAACCAGTTCCACTCCCCGACCAACTAAAACTACCAGGAGAGGGAATTGCAAGGAACATCTCCAAGTTCATGGGTGTTTGATGCCCAACTGGGCAAGGGTTCGACTTGATGATCTGGGAGGTCTTTTCCAACCCAATTCATTCTATGATTCTGTGGTCCCTGATATCCTGGTTATCCTTCCAGGAGTGCTCTGGATGCTCCTTTACCAGCAAAGCTCCTGTGCTGCCATCCCTGCTTTGGACACAGCAAGATCTCCTGCTGGGGTGGGCTGAGCTCAGCAGGAGGTGACAAAGGGTTTCCAAACTGCTTCTGGGAATGTGCTGTCCAGCTTGGAGCTGTCTGAGCAACCCTTCCTCGTGCTCATTCCGTGTCTGGCTCCAGCTCCTCCGAACGCTGCCGTGGGAGCCTGGATGGAGCAGCAGCAGCAGCAGATGCTTGGCTGGAGCTCTTCTGCTGTAGAGTTCAAGTTGAGGCCTTCCAGAGCCTGGAGCTGGCCCAGGTTCAGCCTTGCTGGGGCTGCCTGTGTGTTCCAAAGCCTGTCCCACACTCCCTGACGTGCTCCTCAGAGCCTGGTCCTCGGTGCAGTTCAGCTGTCACAACACAGGGTGGTGGTCACACTAAAGGTCTGGTGGCCCAAAGGCTGCAGAAGTCCTGGTTTTACTTTGCTGTCTCTCTTGGTGGTTCTGGGTGTGTCTTTCTTCTTCCAAGCCCCTTCCACCAGTCTCTGGAGTGGCATTTTTGGAGGAGCTGTGGAGAAAACTGGAACCTTCACAGTGGTCCTGCAGGTGAAGGTGCTCCCAGAGCTTCTGGCAGTGGTGAAATCAGCCTCAAACCTGACACTTGGGACTTCACCTTCTCAGAGTTCCAATCCTTGGGCTTGATGTCTTTGGGATGTGTCCTCCAGCTCCTGCTGGTTTGGTGAGGACTTTGCTGGAACTCCACGTGGTGCTGCCCCTGAGCAGGGTGGGCTGGGGTGGGTGTGGAGCTTCTTTGAGCCAAGCCCACAGTGGTAGGAGATGCCAGGGGTCCCCACCATGGTGGGGGGTCTCAGTTGGAGAGGGAGTCGATGGTGGCAGCTCCCCTGGGTCTCAGTTGGAGAGGACAGAGCAGGTGGCAGGTCTTGGGGTCCCCACAGCAATGGGGGGGTCTCAGTTGGGGAGGACAATGAATGGCAGGTCCCTGGGGTGGGGCAGCTCAGTTGGAGTGACAGAATGTGAGGTACATCCTGGGCCCCCCACAGCAATGGGGGTGTCTCAGCTGGGGAGGACAATGAATGGCAGGTCCCTGGGGTGGGGCAGCTCAGTTGGAGTGACAGAATGTGANACCCTTCCTCCTCAGCACTCAGGAGACCCCCCAGTGCTGCTCCTGCTGCAGACCCAGAGTGGTTTCCATGCTCATCCCACCCATCACAAACCAGTTCCACTCCCCGACCAACTAAAACTACCAGGAGAGGGAATTGCAAGGAACATCTCCAAGTTCATGGGTGTTTGATGCCCAACTGGGCAAGGGTTCGACTTGATGATCTGGGAGGTCTTTTCCAACCCAATTCATTCTATGATTCTGTGGTCCCTGATATCCTGGTTATCCTTCCAGGAGTGCTCTGGATGCTCCTTTACCAGCAAAGCTCCTGTGCTGCCATCCCTGCTTTGGACACAGCAAGATCTCCTGCTGGGGTGGGCTGAGCTCAGCAGGAGGTGACAAAGGGTTTCCAAACTGCTTCTGGGAATGTGCTGTCCAGCTTGGAGCTGTCTGAGCAACCCTTCCTCGTGCTCATTCCGTGTCTGGCTCCAGCTCCTCCGAACGCTGCCGTGGGAGCCTGGATGGAGCAGCAGCAGCAGCAGATGCTTGGCTGGAGCTCTTCTGCTGTAGAGTTCAAGTTGAGGCCTTCCAGAGCCTGGAGCTGGCCCAGGTTCAGCCTTGCTGGGGCTGCCTGTGTGTTCCAAAGCCTGTCCCACACTCCCTGACGTGCTCCTCAGAGCCTGGTCCTCGGTGCAGTTCAGCTGTCACAACACAGGGTGGTGGTCACACTAAAGGTCTGGTGGCCCAAAGGCTGCAGAAGTCCTGGTTTTACTTTGCTGTCTCTCTTGGTGGTTCTGGGTGTGTCTTTCTTCTTCCAAGCCCCTTCCACCAGTCTCTGGAGTGGCATTTTTGGAGGAGCTGTGGAGAAAACTGGAACCTTCACAGTGGTCCTGCAGGTGAAGGTGCTCCCAGAGCTTCTGGCAGTGGTGAAATCAGCCTCAAACCTGACACTTGGGACTTCACCTTCTCAGAGTTCCAATCCTTGGGCTTGATGTCTTTGGGATGTGTCCTCCAGCTCCTGCTGGTTTGGTGAGGACTTTGCTGGAACTCCACGTGGTGCTGCCCCTGAGCAGGGTGGGCTGGGGTGGGTGTGGAGCTTCTTTGAGCCAAGCCCACAGTGGTAGGAGATGCCAGGGGTCCCCACCATGGTGGGGGGTCTCAGTTGGAGAGGGAGTCGATGGTGGCAGCTCCCCTGGGTCTCAGTTGGAGAGGACAGAGCAGGTGGCAGGTCTTGGGGTCCCCACAGCAATGGGGGGGTCTCAGTTGGGGAGGACAATGAATGGCAGGTCCCTGGGGTGGGGCAGCTCAGTTGGAGTGACAGAATGTGAGGTACATCCTGGGCCCCCCACAGCAATGGGGGTGTCTCAGCTGGGGAGGAAGCTGATGGTGGCAGGTCCCAGGGCCCCCAGCAGGGGAGGAAATTGGTGGGAGCAGGTCAGGTCCTGGAGGGGTCTCCATTGAAGTGACCAAGTGAGTGGCAGATCCTCAGGGACCCCACAGTGATGGGGAGTCTCCTTTGGGGAGGAAATCGATGGTGGTGTGTCCAGGGGGTCTCAGTTGGAGAGGAAGCCGATGGTGGTGGGTCCCTGGTGGTCTCAGCTGGAGAAGAAGCCAATGGTGGCAGGTCCCAGGTGGTCTCAGTTGCAGAGGAAGCTGATAGTGGCAGGTCCCAGGTGGTCTCAGTTGGAGAAGAAGTCAATGGTGGTGGGTCCCAGGTGGTCTCAGTTGGAGAAGAAGTCAATGGTGGTGGGTCCCAGGTGGTCTCAGTTGGAGAAGAAGTCAATGGTGGTGGGTCCCAGGTGGTCTCAGTTGGAGAAGAAGTCAATGGTGGTGGGTCCCAGGTGGTCTCAGTTGGAGAAGAAGTCAATGGTGGTGGGTCCCAGGTGGTCTCAGTTGGAGAAGAAGTCAATGGTGGTGGGTCCCAGGTGGTCTCAGTTGGAGAAGAAGTCAATGGTGGTGGGTCCCAGGTGGTCTCAGTTGGAGAAGAAGTCAATGGTGGTGGGTCCCAGGTGGTCTCAGTTGGAGAAGAAGTCAATGGTGGTGGGTCCCAGGTGGTCTCAGTTGGAGAAGAAGTCAATGGTGGTGGGTCCCAGGTGGTCTCAGTTGCAAGAGCAATCCACCTTCCCAAACCTCCCTCAGTGTCCCAGACTCCTTCCAGTGTTCCCATTGTCTCTGTAACCCAGAGGTGTCAGGAGTCCCAAAATCTCTGCCCCAAAGCCCTTCTTGGGATCACACAAATTCAAGAATGGAGCATTTCTTGGTGTCTCCTCCTCATAGTCCACGTTCCCCCAGAGCTGAGGAGAACTTTTGCTGCTTGCTCAGCTTTCCCAAGGTCAGTTTGGTGTTGGAAAAGGTCTTTTCCTTCCAGCTCTTGGCTCGAGGCTGCTGTTCTGTTTAGTGTCTGGAGCACTGAGCTCCTGTCAGCACATCCTGCTGAGGATTTGGGCTTTTTTTTTGTGCTAATTTTTGAGAAATAGTGGCCTGGAAGAGAACCTGGAGCTGCTTCCAGCAGTGGTGTTTGACCCCTTCCTGCACTGCTGACCTTCTCAGAGGCTGCTCTGCAGGGTCAGGGCCACTTGACTTGCAGGTGGCACTTGGAGGTCTCCTGCCCTATGGAAACATCCCAATCCTTACCCTCTCCTAGGAAAGTGTGGCAGGAGAGGCCCAGCTGGACTTGCTGGGTCCAAGGCATTTATCAGTCTGTGACCAGACAAGGACAAAAGGAGGAACTGGAGGGGCTGGAGAAGTTCCCACACCATCACTCTGGGGTGAGGCCAAGCCCATCCCAGGCCAACCAAAATCAACCCTGCAAAGGAATCACCTCCCAGTCCACCTCCCACTGCTGCTGGGCACAGAGTGGCTGGAGAGCAGCCAGGCAGAAAGGGATCTGGGGGGACTGAGGGACAGGAAGCTCAAGAGGAGCCAGCAGTGTGCCCAGGTGGCCAAGAAGGCCAATGGCATCCTGGCCTGGATCCAAAGTAGCGTGGCCAGCAGGCCCAGGGCAGTGAGCCTTCCCCTGGCCTCTGCCTTGGGGAGGCCACACCTTGAGTGTTGTGTTGAGTTGTGGGCCCCTGAGTTGAGGCAAGAGATTGAGGGGCTGNCTTTTCCAACCCAATCCATTCTATGAGTCTGTGATTATTTCTGGATACTCCTGGACATCCATGTGCTGCAGCTGAACTTTCACTCCCACCTTGAGCAGTTTGTGCCTGTTTGACTGATCCTCTCAGTCACGTGGTGTGACTTGGGGATGGTCCTGCCCAGGGCCAGGAGATGGACTTGATGACCCTTTTGGGCCCTTTCCAACTCAGCACATCCTGTGGTGAACTTGGAAGGTCCTGGATGGACATGTTGACTCTTCCCTGTCTTTTGGTGGCTTCTCCCAAAGGCTGTGGAAGGAAGGAGACGACAGTTATGACACCTCCTTCCTGATTTGAGTTTGGCTTCAGATTGTGGGGATTTTATCCTGTTAAGATTTTTTTTTCTGCCAAATTAAACAGCTCATTGGGACCTCTTTTAAAAAAAAAACGGAAATTACTCAAGTTGGATGTTAGGAAAAGTTTCCTCACTGAAAGGGTGGTTGAGCTTTGGAATGGGCTCCCCAGGGAGTGGTGGAATCACTATCCCTGGAAATGCTCAGAAGATGAGTGGCTGTGGCACTTGGGGATGTGTTCTAGGAAAGGGGGGGATTTGGGTTATTTTGGGCAGAGGTTGAACTTCATGATCTTGGAGGTCTCTTTCAACCCTGATGATTCTGTGATACATTTAGTAATTAAATCACCTCTCAGTCTCCCTCTGAATAACCAACGTAGGGAGATCTTTCCATGTCCAGACACATCCAAGGTGTTTTTCCAGCCTGGGATCTTCCATAGTTACTTTTTATTTTACCTGGGACTTGCCTTGTCCACACTCTGGTGTTGATATTTCCAAGGTGTTTTTTCCAGCTTGGGATCTTCCACAGGTATTTGTTTTTGCATGGGACTTGCCTTCTCCTTGCTCTGGGGTTGGTATTTCCAAGGTGTGTTTTCCAGCCTTGGATCTTCCATAATTATTTTTTTTTGCCTGGGACTTGCCTTCTCCTTGCTCTGGTGTTGATATTTCCAAGGCATTTTTTCCAGCCTGGGATCTTCCATAGTTATTTTTTTTACCTGGGACTTGCCTTGTCGTTGCTCTGGTGTTGATATTTCCAAGGTGCTTTTTCCAGCCTGGGATCTTCCATAGTTATTTTTTATTTTGCCTGGGACTTGCCTTCTCAATGTTTTGAGGTTGGTATTTCCAAGGTGTTTTTTCCAGCCTGGGATCTTCCATAGTTATTTTGGGTTTACCTGGGACTTGCCCTCTCAGTGCTCTGGGGTTGGTGTTTCCTTCACAGCTGAGCTCCCAATCCCAGCTGAGTTCCCAAATCCCGGCAGAGCTCCCAATCCCAGACTCCCCAAACCCACCGAGTTGGAAGAGAGCCACCAGGCTCATGGAGTCCAACTCCTGGCCCTGCACAGGCCTGTCCCCAAGGTAAAGGTGACAAGGTGACATTGTGGAGGTTTCACATGCTTTGCTTGAGGGTTTCACTCGAGGTCAGAGTGAGAACCAACCAGAGAAGAGCAGATGGTCCTGCTGAGCTTTGTCTCGTGCTCCAACCCCACATCTGATGTTCATCTCCGAGCGTGTCCTCTCCCCCAGCCCGCCATGGACGTGCTGGAAAACCACTGTGGGCCCAGCAGAAGGGAGAGGAGAACATTTGTGGTGGCTCTCCATGCACACCCTCCCATTCCTGTGGCTTCGTGTGCGCCGCCCGATGTCGACACTTGTCCCAACAATGGTCCAGATGGTCCCAACGTTCCCGAGTGTGCCCACGGTGTGTCATTGCATTTCCTCCTGCTTTTTTTTTATTTTTATTTTTTTTTATTTAAACCACTGTTGTTTACAGGCATTGTCAAGATGATTCATCTCCTTCCTAATGTTTACCAGCTTGGATGGGATAGGATTTATCTCGCTTGGTTCCCATCCTACACATGGCTCGAATCAACTGTCCTCGCGGACTTGAAAGAGCCGGAGCTGCTGACGCATCCTTTGCTTCTCCAGGGAATGCTTTCCATTGTCCTCCCCAGAAGAGGAGGGGATTGGAAGCTCAGCTCGTGGCCAGTCCTTCTCATCCTGCCCTTGGCTGGGGGGCATTCCTGTTTCTGGGAGCTCTCCTGGTTCTGGGTTGCCCCGTCCATCTCCTGGTTCTGGGTTGCCCCATCCATCTCCTGGCTCTTCCTGGACTTTGGTTTGTTCAAACTCTTCCTCTTCATGGTTTGGAGCATCTGAAATTCCACCCTTAACAGGGGCATTATAGTCAAATCCTTCCATTAGATTTACAATTAGGGTTAATTATCCTTTGTTTCCTTTGGCAAGGAAGAGCAGGATTCCAACCTGGAGGTGGCTTTGGCTTTGTGGTGGCTTTGGTTTGTCACCAATGTGTGGTCTAAAAGGGCTTGGTGGTCATCAGGGAACTCTTGAGGAGGCTTTGGAATATTTATGGAGCACAAGTTTCCAGAGAAGCTGTGGCTGCCCCATCCCTGGGAGTGTCCCAGGCCAGGCTGGACAGGGCTTGGAGCAGCCTGGGCTGGTGGGAGATGTCCTTGCCCATGGCAGGGGGTGGCACTGGGTGGGCTTTAATGTCCCTCCCAACCCAATCCAATCTGTGATTCTGTGATTTTAAAGACCTGATCTTGTACAACTGAAGGAAATGGGAATTTTTCTGTTGGCATCAGTGAAAGTTGAGTTGGGTTCTTTGAAATCCTTGTGAAAATCCAGGAGGATTTGATGATTTGAGGATTTGATGCCCAGGGGCAGAGACACCATTTCTTTCTGCTTCTGGGCTTAGAGGAGCATCGTTGAAGGCCAGGTTGTGTCCAGGTTGTTTCCAGGTTGTGTCCAGGCTGTTTCCATTGTTGAAGGACAGGTTGTGTCCAGGTTGTGTCCAGGTTGTTTCCATTGTTGAAGGCCGGGTTGTTTCCAGGTTCTTTCCATTGTTGAAGGACAGGTTGTGTCCAGGTTCTTTCCATTGTTGAAGGACAGGTTGTGTCCAGGTTCTTTCCAGGTTGTTTCCATTGTTGAAGGACAGGTTGTTTTCAGGTTGTATCCGGGTTGTTTCCATTGTTGAAGGCCAGGTTGTGTCCAGGTTGTTTCCATTGCTGAAGGCCAGGTTGTTTCCAGGTTCTTTCCATTGTTAAAGGACAAGTTGTTTCCTGAGAGTCTCAGCTCTTCTGTGGGGTGAACCTGTAGCAAACAGGACTTTGAGGACCTCCAGAAGCCACTTCTCAACCATCTTCCTACATAAGGAGATATCTGATCTCTCCAGCAGCAAATGCAACTAAACCCCTCTCCCTTGATGTCTTTCTTTATTCTTAGAGATGATCAATTTGAAGAGCTTCCAGGACATCCCTTGATGATCCCTCTCGGATTTCAGCCACTCTTACACTTAGAAACCTTTGTCCAATATTTAACCTGATTTTTCTGATCCATTTAAGCCCAATTGCTGTTTTGCCGCTCTTGATTAGACACAAATATTGGCATGGGAATGTGATTCTGGGTCTCTTTGGGTCATCATACATCCAAAATCTGTTGCCTTTTAATCCACCTTTCCTCCCTGAGGATGGGGCTGTTAAAATACCTTTCTGATGAAGCTTTTGTGAAGCTTAATTGAAAATCCACCATCACTTGGTCCTGTGCCTCACTGCCACGTGTCATGTTGAGTGCCCAGGTCTTGGGGTGTGGTGGAGCATCAACCTGGAGACATGAAATAATGGAGAACTCCAGGAGTTGAGTAAATGTCTCCTGCCATTCCCAGCTTTCCCTTTTGGGGAAGCCCTTGCATGTGGAATCATCAAGTCACGTGGGGTTTTTGAGTGTGTCTTCTCTGCTTTTGGCCTCATGACCTGAGTCTTCTCCAAATGAACAAAAAGGCTTTTAATTATTGAACCCACGTAGGGAGTGACTTGGCCACAGAACCACCAGATGTTCCTGGTGATGCCCTGATGGGTCTTGTGTGGTCTCAGCTGCCTCTCCAGAGGTGCTTTGCAGGTCCTGTGCCAGACTGAGCTGTCCTGATGTCTCAGAGGGCACCAGGGGTTTGTATTTCAGCAGCTGGAGCTTCCTGGTTTCCTACTCTGGGACGGCACACGAGAGTTCCAAAGGAATTCTCAGGCTGTAAATGAGGGGGAGTGTCCTCTGATGTGCCTGGGCTGGTGGGACAAACTGGGTCTGAGGATTCCTGTCTCTCCAGGAGTCCACACTGTGTCATTCCCATCAGGACCCACTTGGTGGTTCCTGCTGATGTGGTTGGATCAAGTGGATCAAGGTCTTCTCCAAGGGAACAAAAAGCTTTTAATTATTGAACCCACGTAGGGAGTGACTTGGCCACAGAACCACCAGATGTTCCTGGTGATGCCCTGATGGGTCTTGTGTGGTCTCAGCTGCCTCTCCAAGAGGTTCTGTGCAGGTGTTGTGCCAGGCTGAGCTGCCCTAGTGTCTCAGAGGGCACCAGGGGCCTCTGTATTTCCTACTCTGGGACTGGCAAATGAATTCTCCAAATGAATTCTCAGGGGGAGTGTCCTCTGATGGGCCTGGGCTGGTGGGACAGACTGGCCCAGAAGGGAAGTTGTGGCCAGGTGGGGGTTGGTCTCTTCTCCCAGGCACTCAGCAATAGGACAAGGGGGCACGGGGGGCTCAAGCTCTGCCAGGGCAAATTGAAGTTGGAGAGCAGAAAAAACTTCTTTGCAGAGAGAGTGCTCAGGCATTGGAATGGGCTGCCCAGAGAGGGGGTGGATTCCCCATCCCTGGAGGTTTTTCAGCTGAGCTTGGCCGTGGCACTGAGTGCCATGATGTGGTAAAGGGAGTGGAGTTGGCCCAAGGGTTGGACTTGATGATCTGGGAGGTCTTTTCCAACCCAGTCCATTCTATCATTCTGTGATTCCTGACTCTCCAGGAGTCCACACTGTGTCATTCCCATCGGCACCCACTTGGTGGTTCCTCCTGATGTGGTTGGATCAAGGTTATAAAGATGTTTAGGAGTAGCTTTGCCAGCCTGCTCTGGTGGGAGGTGGGAATGAGGTGGTCCTTCCAACCCAGAGCATTCCATGCTCCTGGGAGAGGGTGGGAGGCTGGGTGGGGGCACAGACATCACCACTGGACCAGAGCAGGAGCTGGCAGGGAGCTGCTTCCTGCTGGCACCACGTGCAGGGCACAAACCCATCTGCTGCTGGAAGTGACACACAGAATCCCAGACTATTCTGAGCTGGAAGGGACCCACAAGGATCATCGAGTCCAACGCTTAAGTCAATGGCCCACACAGGGGATTGAACCCATAACCTTGGCATTATTACAACCAAGTTTTAAGTCAGGAAGGAACTTCCCAACACAATGAGTTGGCAGCAAAGAGCAGATTGTGCCACTCTTCAACTTTTGCCTCCGAGACAGACCTTGGGTTGACCCTGATGCTCAACCACCATGGGAAGGAGACCAGGAGGAGAGGCCAGGGAGTGAAGCTGCTGCTTCTTCCCTCTCAAAACCCCATGGATGAGCAGCACCCTCAGCCCTGGAAGTTCTCCCTCCTCCTGCTGGCAGCTGGGTTGGGTTTTGAGAGGTTTTACGACGTCTCGAGGGTTTGTTGTGCCTCTGTTGGGTGTTGTGACAACATTTCTTCACAGCAGAAAGGAGGGTGTGTGAGACTGAAAGCCAAGAATGCACCAAAAAAAAAGAGCCAGCTTGGTTTAAACAATTCATAAGACAACAAAATGAGCTTTGTTGGTGGGGAAGAAGCTTTTATTGGGCAATAACACAGCAAGTAGAGACATTAAAATTGTTCTGTGCTAATTGAATGTGCTTTTATAGATGTAGGGGCTGAAATGGGAATTCTGGACAGCTGGTGCAAATGATGCTTCCCTCAGCTTTGGGGGCCCCAACATGAGGACATGGAGCTGCTTGAGCAGGTCCAGAGGAGGCCCCGGAGATGGTGCAGGGCTGGAGCCCCTCTGGGCTGGAGCCAGGCTGGGAGAGCTGGGGGGGTCACCTGGAGAAGAGAAGGCTCCAGGGACAGCTGAGAGCCCCTGGCAGGGCCTGAAGGGGCTCCAGGAGAGCTGGAGAGGGACTGGGGACAAGGCCTGGAGGGACAGGACCCAGGGAATGGCTTCCCACTGCCAGAGGGAGGGCTGGATGGCAGGACATGGGCTGAAGCTGCAGCAGGGGAGGGGCAGGTTGGACAGGAGGAAGAATTTCCTCCCACCAAGGGGGGTTGGGCATTGGAAGGGGCTGCCCAGGGAGGTGGTGGAGTCCCATCCCTGGAGGTGTCCAAGGAAAGGCTGGAGGTGGCACTTGGTGCCATGGGCTGGTCTCCAAGGTTGTGTTTGGCCACAGGTTGGACTCGATGATCTTGGAGGTCTTTTTCAACCCAACTAATGGTGTGAGATGGAAGATTAAAGAGAAATCCTTGTGTGGGAGGGTGGGCAGGCCCTGGCCCAGGTTGGGCAGAGAAGCTGTGGCTGCCCCTGGATCCCTGGGAGTGTCCCAGGCCAGGTTGGACAGGGCTTGGAGCACCCTGGGCTGGTGGGAGGTGTCCCTGCCCATGGCAGGGGTGGCACTGGGTGGACCTTAATGTCCCTTCCAACCCAACCATTACTTGATTCTGTAGCCCCTCTGAGCTGGAGCCAGGCTGGGAGAGCTGGGGGGGGTCACCTGGAGAAGAGATTCCACCTGGCAGTGGTAGAATTGCCTTCCCTGGAAGTGTTGGGAAGGTGTATGGATGTGACACCTGGGACATGGTTCAGTGGTGGACAGGGTGGTGCTGGTTGATGATCGGACTCGATGATCTCAGAGTGCTTTTCCAGCCTGAATAATTCCATGTTTCTCCAGCAGAGGATTCTCCCCTGGCTTTGTGCTCCCTGTGTCTTCCCCAGGAAATCCAAACTCAATTCCTCTGGCTCTTCATGAGCAGGGAATGAGGAGCTGTGGCAGGTGGTTGGTGTGGAGTTGGTGGTCTGATCCTGAACTCCTGATCCAACCTTTCCTTGAAGCCCCACCACGGCCTTCCCTCTGCTGACCCTCATCCTGTGGGACTTCTGGAAGCACTTCCAGTTTCCTGAGCTCTTTGGCTGCCTCTTCCCTTGGGCCACACTTTGCATCCCATTTTCCAATTTGCTCCTTAAACCACTGAGGAAAAGCAGGCCCAGAAGAAATCCATGGAGAAGCCTCGGTGAAAAGCTCCTGGTTGGGGTTTGGGTGGGAGAAATCCATGGAGAAGCCTCTTTGAAAAGCTCCTTCTGGTTGGGGTTTGGGTGGGAGAAATCCATGGGGAAGACTCGTTGAAAAGCTCCTTCTGGTTGGGAGAAATCCATGGAGAAGCCTCACTGAAAAGCTCCTGCTGGTTGGGGTCTGGGTGGGAGAAATCCATGGGGAAGTCTCGTTGAAAAGCTCCTGCTGGTTGGGGTTTGGGTGGGAGAAATCCATGGAGAAGCCTCATTGAAAAGCTCCTTCTGGTTGGGGTTTGGGTGGGAGAAATCCATGGAGAAGCCTCGTTGAAAAGCTCCTTCTGGTTGGGGTTTGGGTGGGAGAAATCCATGGAGAAGCCTCTTTGAAAAGCTCCTTCTGGTTGGGGTTTGGGTGGGAGAAATCCATGGAGAAGCCTCTTTGAAAAGCTCCTTCTGGTTGGGGTTTGGGTGGGAGAAATCCATGGAGAAGCCTTGTGGAAAAGCTCCTTCTGGTTGGGGTTTGGGTGGGAGAAATCCATGGGGAAGCCTCATTGAAAAGCTCCTGCTGGTTGGGGTTTGGGTGGGTTTTTGAGGAGCACACTCTGTGGGTTTGGGGAATTCTCCAAGGAATGTTCCTTGTGGAAATGCCCACCAGGACCTGGCTGGGATCAAGGTATTCCCAGTTAAATCCTGCCCAAAAAGAAGGTGTGGTGGTGCCCTCCAGCACCTGCTTTGTTTTGTGTCCCAGGACCTTGGGACAATCCTGGGATTTTTGGCAATTTTGTGGTGGTTGGAATGATTTCTGTGGTGAACTGAAAATAGGAGGGTGGTGGAAACTTGTGGGTAAGAGATGTGGGTCTGAGCTGGACAAATCCACATGGGAATGCTTTGAAATGGGAATAATGAAAGATATTTGTGATGAAAGGTTTTTAACTCTTCCAGAAAGGCAAAAAAAAAAGTGGCTTTCTCCGTATTTTTGATGACAATGAAACCCTTGTGGGTGATAGGACAAAGCAGGGTTAAATTCTGGGGTTAAATCTGAATAATGAAACCAAAAAGTGATTTCTGCACTTGAGCTTTTCCACCTAAATTGGCTGTGTTTGGAATACAAGGTGTGGATAAACTTTGGGATCAGGAGGCTTAAAACTCCTGACAGAGCTCGATAATCATCTTCAAACTTTCTTTGACCTTTTTTCCCTGGAGCTGTTGCCCCACTCTGGCAATTCTTCTTCTTTTGTTTTGCACTGCTCGGCAGTGACTTTGTTTATTCCAAGACTTAAGCTGAGATTAAACAAACTGTTAATGCTTTTATGTCTCTTAACGAGAAGAAAATGTTTCGGGAGGATTCAAACCACCGCAGAAGTTTGAAAGGGGGGAGGAAGAAAAAAAAAAATCAAACTCAAGCAGCACAACAACAGGCTCAGGAATTTGTTCCACTTGTGAATTGCAACCAAAAGGCATCACTTGTGTCCTGCTGGCCCGGGGTTGTCCTCCCTGCATTGTCCCAGCTCTGTTTTATTCCCCCCTCAGAGATCTCCCTCCTCTGGGTTTTCAGCTGAATTTATTTATGTTCCGAGGCAGCTCTTGGTGGGAATCAAGTTGCAAGGTCAGCCTTGTGGTTTGGCCTTCCCCAGCCCTGCCTGAGGCTCCTCTGCTCAACCAGCTCATGGGATGGTTGGGGTTGGAAGGGACCTTAATCCCATCCAGTTCCATGGCAGGGACACCTCCCACCAGCCCAGGCTGCTCCAAGCCCTGTCCAACCTGGCCTTGGACACTCCCAGGGATCCAGGGGCAGCCACAGCTTCTCTGCCCAACCTGTGCCAGGACCTGCCCACCCTCCCAGCCACCAATTCCTTCCCAGTATCCCACCTATCCCTGCCCTCTGGCAGTGGGAAGCCATTCCCTGGGTCCTGTCCCTCCATCCTTGTCCCCAGTCCCTCTCCAGCTCTCCTGGAGCCCCTTCAGGCCCTGCCAGGGGCTCTCAGGTGTCCCTGGAGCCTTCTCTTCTCCAGGTGACCCCCCCAGCTCTCCCAGCCTGGCTCCAGCCCAGAGGGGCTCCAGAATC
>VWZD01008912.1:72612-96386 GCA_013396695.1 Sakesphorus luctuosus | reverse complement strand
TCTCGTGTCTCTCCCCCTGTGCCTATATAGGCTTTTCTCTACATTGCTAAGTTCACATTCTGGAATCAAGAATCCTAGGCATCTGGTCAGACTTTACAGAACTTATTTAAAGCCTATCTACAAATTAGGTATTAATGACTCTTCTCCCATCTTCTATCTCCCCAATAAATTGCTAACAAGGATTTCAGATATGTTTTTAAAGTAGGAAAGGCTAATTACAAACAAATTTATTACAAAGGTTTTAAACACCCTTAAAAATTAGTGAGCCTATATTATTGCAGAATATGGGTGCAGTTCTCTTTTAAATACCCTGTTGACAGCAGCTATGCCCTGCTTGGACTTGGGGGGATTTGCGGGATGTGCCATTTTGGTTATTTATGGTATACCATACATTCCTTGATTAATGCCTTCTTAAAAATACAATATAATTAGAATAAGACAGATTTAGTACCTTGCAGTGGCAGCTTGACTTCATTAATTCCCTTTGAAGACTTTTGATGCTGACACATACAACTCTTTAGCTTACAAATGCAGGAATGTATTATGAGATCATTATTCTTAGCACTTCACTACAGAACACAAGAAGGAAAACACTTAATGTACAAAAGCAGTTTAATTCATTGCTGGTGAGTATTGCAGCTGATCTTTATCACATTAATGCTCTTGAAGACTTAGTTATGGAACACTGGGCTCACATCTATGTTAGTTTTATATATGCGTATAAGTAGTCTAAGCACTCTCAGAGGTGAACAGGCTAAGCTGTTAAATGAAGTCAGGCATTGTAAACTGCATTTTCAGATCTTCTTGATTCATTTGTCCTTTTTAATCTGCATGTAAGTGTTGATACCAGTACTGAACAAAGCTGCTTACCTGCTCTCCTTTTAGAAGTGAAAATTCAATCTCACATAATAAAGATTTACAAACCTAAACATTAGATCAAATTGAATTAGACTTGTTTAGAAGGCATTGCAAAGTATTTTTAAGATATTTTACCAGAGCTTTTCAAGGTAACCTTCTTGCATGTATGTTTAAAGGGTGCTGGCTGTGTTAATAGCTCTTGAAAAGACTATTAGCACAAATGACAGTAGCATACACAGTACAGGGGCCAGGCAGGTTTTGGAGATGATTGGCTAAAGTTTTGTTAATTTCTATTAGAGGCATAAAATGTTTTGCACATTAAATACATTGTCTTCATATAAGGTGTGCCACATGTTTCTATAGTGAAGTACTTCCCTCTCTTTCTGAGTTGAAGACTTGTATGTGTCAGTATAAAAGTCTTCATGGGGAATTAATGAATTTAAGCAGCAACTGCAAGAAAGAGATCAGTCTTATTCTAGTAGAATTGCATTATTCAAGAGACGGTAATCAATAAAGGATCATACAGTATAACATTAAGTGCCAAGTAAGCACAGCATGCACACAGATGATCTAAGGAAACAGGAGCATGTTTAAGGGCCTAGTGAGGGCAGAATCTGTATGACTAAAAAGAAAATATCAATATATGTTATCATATTGCTTCTCCTTAGCCAAAGATGCATGAGCATGAAAAAGTAACACTTGGAAAGACTGGAATTCTTCTGTAAAATTAATGAAGCAAAAAGTGCAAGTTTTATATTACTGTGGGGTTTTTTCTGTGCAAACAGAGAATGCATTGCAGGATTTCCTGGAATATCCTGGCTGAAACAGCAATTATATTCAGCCAGACATACAATTGAAATAAACAGGTGAACGGTATTGGAGGAGGAGATACATAATTACACTGCTAAGGAAAGGCATGTTGTGGGATGTTTTCTCACTTCTGTTTACAAGGGCCGAATGTGGGTGTGCTGACCTTGAACAGGAGATGTTGTGCTCCTGAGGTGCTCTGGCTTTCTAGTTCATGTTTTGACAGGGTTTGCAACTCCTGCTCTAGAGCCACATTTCACTAAGCAGGACACTGCGAGCTGACCTAATTTGATTTAAGTAGGTTGTACTTCTAACACACTCAGAAATATAAGCTGACCTGATTTAGGTCTTAATGTGTTACTGTGGGTAAAAGATCTCTGCATATTTAGAAGTGTAGGGCTTTGGAAACTTTTCAGATAGACAAAACAAATGAAATTACTGTCTCAGCAATTGTTGTAGCAGCAGTGACTCAGATATAATAATTTACATACTTGACTTTAACTCATGTTTTAAACACATGAACTATCATCGGGAAAGTCCGTATCAGGTCAGTTTTCTTCCTTCTATCTGAAAACATGGCAAAGAGAGTTTGTCAGATTTGTGCAGTGCTGGAGGACCTCTTCAGCCTCATTTTCAAAGTCTTGTGTGGTTTGCAGAATCAATAATATCGATTTTTTTGCATGGATTCTTGCCTTTGTGCAGTCAGGAAGAGCAATTATCTCTCTGCCTCTTCAGAGGGTCTGTAACTGACTGTGGAGAATGAGTGGACATGAAGTTAGATCCAGCTAAACTCTTCTGCTAAACATGTTATTTTAAATGTGATGGTGGCATTGTAGTGGGAAGCTATGATTTTTCTTCTCTTCAACAAGGAAAGGGAAGNGGGGGGAGGGAAGAGGAGGGAAAAGGGGTGAGGGAAGAGGGAAGGGGAAAGAGAGAAGGACTGTGCATCTTGCCAAGAATTAGATTTTTCCATTTTCACCTGTGAGAAGTGAAACTTCTTCAAAAGACAAAGGTTTCTCTTATGCAATTAAGTGTAGAGTGCTGAGCTATGAGAAACGTGCAGACCACAGTCATTCATTCCCAACACATACAACCAGCAGCAGGTTGCCTGCATGCTAGTGGCTCATTAGATAAAACAGTTCTAGCACATAAACCACAGGCAAAAGTGTCACGTCGCACCCACACCTATATGAACCACTCATGCTCCGTTAGGGTAAATAAAAAAATCTACCTTGGTCAATATTTTTTCCAGAAGTACCTTTGTTTATTTTTACACAACAAAACAGTCTATCAGGTAATGTGTTTAAATGAAGACATGGAACAAAACATGGTAACATGGATTTCTGTATCTCTTTGACCCGAGTTTTAATTGAGGTAATCATCTGGAGTTTGTCATCTTAAGTAGCTGTTGTAGACTATCCCTTCAGACATAGTAAATTCTTGCAGCTGATTTGAAGGCACTAGATTTTTGTGGTTGTACAGTAGATGAAAGGCTTTCAGAGCAAATTGCATGGCAGACATTGTTATCAGAGCTGTCAAATCCATCACTGGATGTAGTTACTGAAATGACTGTTTACAACTTCTTTTTAATAAAAACGTAACTCTTTTAATCTTTGCTTGTCATTCACTGATCCAAAGATGTTGCAATGTGCCCGTGATTCATATACTTAATTTAGGTTTTGGAATATTAATTTTAAGTTTGTACACATCAGTTCTACATATTTTTAGTAATTTGCACTATTCATTATCTATTATCCACATTCCTGTTAGTGTGTTGACAAAAGGAAGGGAAATTAGCAACAGGTATTCTGGTTCATACATTGGACTTGCATGTCCAAGTACACTTGTTTGTAGCAATTAAACTAAGCAGCAATTTTCAAATGGTTGTATAAAAATAACATTACTCCTACAAGTATTTGTTAATAATAGATGAGGAGGGGTGGACTGCTGGAAGCTATTTTTGCTCACTGGTTTCTGTGACAAAACTGCAGTTTTGCAGGAAGACACCCCCTTGCCACAGTGTCCCACAGCCTTTGGGCAGGGGAAGCAACATTTATGGACCTCAACCACCAACAGCAAATCAGATATCAAATCTGTTTCTCGTTCCAGAATCTCTGTTCTGAGACTTTCTAGCCAAACTAAATAACCAGTTCAAACCACTTAAGGTTGTTTAACTCTCCATAAATCCCCAGTGCTGGTGTGTTCACTGTTGTTAGCTGATGTTGAACCCTCTGTTTCATCCGCTGCCTATTCCTACCTTGGAACAGAAAATTTCAGATGTTCAGTGCTCATGAGGTGTTGGTAATTTTTATATTAGTAAGAAATTTTAATAGTGTTTAATACTATAATAAACTTCTCAAGCTCTAAGTGTTGGCTCTGCTATGTAAACAGGAAAGCAAAGTTTTTTGATAACTTCCTATCTGAACACCATTTTCTCGTTTGCATGTGCATATGAGTCAATTGTCAGGAAACTTCTAGATTCAGCATGTGTTTGTTAAAATACCACTTCTGTGACAGCGTAAACCACTGTTACATAGCAAAGGTGCCTGGGACAGACTCAGCACACCTATATAGAACTCAAAGTGGCATATTTGTGGCAGGGATAGAATGTGGCTGTGTGCTGTTCTGATTCCTGGTGCATTTGCTACCCTGTATGCCTTGCTGCTGAGCTCAGCTACTTAGTTAATTCCAGAGTTCACACCATGGTTTTACATGTGAGAGCAATTTTAGAGAAAATAAAGTGAAACTGACACAAAAGTGCAAATTAAAACTTTTCAAGATTAAAAAGTCAGTTTTTTGTTTGTTTGGCATTTCTGTGGTTTCAGAATGGAGCAGAAATGAAAGGTTTTACTATTGTTACTACTTTTGAATTACAAAATCATGGTTCATGATGTAACATTGCAGTCAGGTAAAATCCCAACCTTCCCAAACATTGTTTGACAGCTACCATGAATTCACTGGAAATGCATGTTTATTCATTTAGTGCCTTCAGCTACTAATTACTGTTAATGAGATTGTCTTCATTAAGTCTCCAGTAGGGCAGAGGTACAAAGATCTCCAAACCATGCAGTTCTGTTAAAATAATTGTGCTCTTTCCTATTGGCTTTCCTAACAAACAATGTTCAGTTCCTCTTCCAAGTTTCTCAATCTTTTCACGTATTTGAATTCGATGGATGAGTGAACAAGAAAAAAAGTTTTGAGAGGATCATGATGCTGCTACGATTCATAGTTCACATTGCAGAGTGAGTTTCCTCTCTGTGAAATTAAGCTAGTATTTACTCATCTTAAAAAGGTAGGTTTTGTGGGGTTTGTTATCAATAGCTCCAAATCAGTGTGCTGTACATAGCTTGATTCCATTCTGTGTTTTCAAAGTATTGTTTGTGATGGTGTCTACATCCTCTTTGCTGTGAGCCTGAAGGTAACTGCAACAGACACAGGGAACCTGTGCAGCCATCCTGCCCTGGGACGGAGGATGGTTGCAACCTCTCCAAACCTTCCAAACTACACTTATCAATGCTAGCACTTAAATGAGCACCCAGTTCCATCTACAGCCAATCCTTGCCTGACTGTTTTGTAGAAGGAAATCAGTACTCCTTGTACATGTTCCAAGTCCTGAATGAAACAAATTGTAATTCTCCCAATTCTGAATAGTTCTGTAAAATGTTATGCATGCATTTTCCCTTAACTACTGAATGACAATCCATGCTAATCAATAAAACTGCCCCAAGTATCCCCATGGTTAGTCAAAGGGGCTGTGAAACAGAAAGAAATTATTCTGCATAAGAAACTATGGACAGCCCTTTCCAAAACAGTTCCCTAAAGTCAGGTGCAGAAGTTATTCAAATACGTAGTCCATTACTTAGAGGTAATTAGCAGCTTCTTACAGATAAATGTAAGTTGTTGATCAGCTGTGAAAATCAAGATAAACTTTAGGTAACAGAAGGTTTATCATGAGAGTTTCAAAAGCTTTCCAGTGACTGAGGAGTACAAATCCTACCGAAATTATTTTTTCCTTCTCTCTTTTACTTTTTGTGTTAAACATCTTTTCCTAGAGTCATGATACCACTTTGAACTTTTTTTTCTCTGTAATAATCATAAAGCTGAGAAATTTAAATGTAATGGCTCAGAAGGTGTGAAGCTGTGATTCCAGTTCCATTTGCAATAGAACTACCTTTTCCCTGCAAAGTTCACTTCACATAAGCATACACAAATGATGCTTTAGCAAACAAGACAGGATAAGCCAGTAAGTGAAGCACTGGCAGACATTAAAAATTTTCACTGGTGTGATGCAGTTTGCATAGAGAATTATAACATTACCCTGTACACATTAACATAATGATCTTGAACCATTAAGGGGTGTATCTGTGGTTGTGGAGGGCCTTACTGTACACTCCTCATTCTCAATGGTTAGAGCATTCAGCAGTTAAGACATTTTTTCTGGTTTTCCTTTGATTGTATTGAGTCTGTGGAGGTAGTTTTAGTAAAATTTACTGAATCTGAGACTTGAAGGGAAATGAAACAGTTGGTGGTATTGGATTCATGGTTGGACCTGATGATCTTCGAGGTCTTTTCCAACTTTAAGGTTTGTGTGCTTCTATTATTCTATGGTTCTAGGATTCTAAGGCACAAGGGAATTGTTACTAGAGCAGGTTGCAAGCCATGAGCACTGTGGCATGTATGCCTTCTGGCTATGGGCCAGGCAGCAGCGCAGGTTGGTTGGAAGAGCCTTTGTCCAGTATCCCTGTGTTTCTCTTCAATCTCTGGCCTTTCCTCCTCCTCAGAGGAGCCAGGTCCTGCTCTACTTCTGTGCCCAGAAAGTGGCTTCCTTCACTGGGACATCTTGGCTCCTCTCGCCAGCTGTGTTGTGGCAAGTGGAGAGCAGATGCCTCAAACCATCAACTCTTTCGAGGTGTTCACCACTGTCTCCTTGTGAAAAGAAGTATGCACTTCATGAATTCCCTTTCTACTTGATCACAGGAAGAAATAGTGAACACTAACAGTATCACTGTCCCATTCAAAAGTGCATGATCAGAGCCATCTTTTTGTTTTCTGCTGTACCTGCACATAGTGCTTTATTGATCACTGGAATCTTGGGTTCTAACAAGTGTACATTTCAGCAGTTGCTGTCTATTGCGGTTTGCTTTTTCTCTTTGGTTGCTCAATATTCAACATCTTGCTTCCCTCCTTGTTTTTCAGTTTTTTTCCTTCCCAGCATGAGATGATTTGATGCAGCCTTAGTTTAGCAGAACGTTCTGGCTATGAACAGAAAAACCTCGACCTGGTGGCTCCCATGGCAGTCCGACTTCAGCTGCACTGAGGCTGGGCTGGTGTTTGCCTCCAAAAGTGAAACTAGGGGAGGTAGGTGTGTTTCCATGTTCAAACAAACAAACCTCAGGCCAAGGTCACCGAAAGGTTGGGCAGCCTTCATAACCTGTAAGCAATCCTTGTTTACTGTTTCCACCAGCTTTCCTTTCTTGTAAGGCCTAGGTACAGGTTCATATGACTGATAAATTTCTGACTTAACTTTGGCATTTTCCTTGACTTGCAAGCAACACTCCTTGCATATAACCTGCTATGGGCTGAAAGCCAAGTCACAAATTTTGTCTTATGTACAAAACTTAGTGCCATTCCAACAAGTCCAGACAGCAGTATGTGATTTTAATCCATGCCCATGGTAGACAGTAAGAGCCAGCACATACTTAACTTCCCTGTATACATTATAGTGAAATCAGCTTTGTGTAGCGATAGAAAATGCTGGCTGATACAGAGAAAGACAGAGTGCAATCAGGATGCTGCTGCAGGAGCCGGGATGGAAGGGAAGCTGCCTGGCCCCTCTGGCTCCTCCTGTGGTGCCTGCGCCTCTGCTGACTGAGAGGAGATCTTGCCAGGGGAATTGGCATTTGCATCCAGTTGAGGCTGGCACTAGGGGGTTTTTCCCAAGGCTCTATTGGGCCCAGTCCTGTTTAATACCTTTACTGATGATCTGGATGAGGGGATTGAGTTGACCCTCTGTCAGTTTGCAGACAACACAAAGTTGGGCAGGAGCACTGATCTGCAGGAGGGTAGGGTCTGCAGAGGGATCTGGATCAATGAGTGAAGACTAGATTGATGGGTTGAGGCTAACAGTAGAGTTCAATAAGACAAAGCCGTGGGTCCTGCACTAGAATCACAACAACCCCATGTAAGAGTATGGGCCTGGGGAAGAATAGCTGGAAAGTTGCCAGGAGGAAAAGGATCTGGGGGTGCTGGGTGGCAGTGGGTGAACACAAGCAAGCAAGTGCCCAGGTGGCCAAGAAGGCCAGTGGCACCTGGTTTGTATCAGCAATTGTATCAGGGCAGTGATTGTCCCCCTATACTTGGCAATGGTGAGGCCACACCTCAATTCCTGTGCCCAGGTCTGGGCCCCGCACAAGAAAGACACTGAGCTGTTGGAAGTGCGTCCAGAGGATAACAGCAACAAAGAGCAGGGGAAGGGTCTAGAAAACAAGTCCTGTGAGGAGCAGCTGAGGAGCTGAGGGTGTTTAGTCTGGAGAGGAGGAGACTCAGGGGAGACCTTATCACTCTCTACAACCATCTGAAAGGAGGGTGTAGCCAGGTGGGAGTTGGTCTCTTTCTCCAGGAAAACAGCAACAGGACAAGAGGAAATGGAACTCAAGCTGCATGAGGGGAGATTCAGGTTTGACATTAGGAAAAATTTTTTCATTGAAAGGGTAGTTAAGCATCGAAACAGGCTGCCCAGGGAGGTGGTAGAATGACTGTCCCTGGAGGAGAAATGACTGGATGTGGCACTTGGTGCTATGGTTTAGTTGGCATTGACTGTGTTCAGACAAAGATTGGACTCAGTGATCTTGGAAGTCTTTTTCAATCTTATCAGTTCTGTGATTCCATAAAATTGTTCAGTCAGGTGAATAGCAAACAAAAAGCTCTTTCTTGGCCAAACTGCACCCACAGCAAGGGACTGGCCCTATAATGCTGGAAGTGAAATAATCCCTTAATTTACAAGAAGTCATAACTTCAGGGGCAGTATGTTCTGCACCATGCCTATGTACCCAGAAATTGATCAGACCTTTTGTCTTTCTTCTCTCTGGAGTGCCGGCTCCCATTCATGTGATTCTGATATCACACAGTTTGTGGCAAATCTCTCCACAAGCACCATGCTGGTCACTCAGAAGAGTGTAAGGTGGTTAAGGTGTCTCACTTCAGGTCACCTTGTCCTGCTCTCGCTGCCTCGGCAGGCACCAAGAGCTGCCTTGCACTGTAATTTCCAGCTCTCCTTTCATTTTTGTTCTACTCTCTCCACCTAGGCAACATGTCTCTTAAACCACAGTGCTGAAATTGAAAAGAATAATGTTCCTTTCTTTGCTCATCAGAACCATTTTGGATAATGTATTCCCTAATGACACTTCACATTTTCAACTGTGATGATGTTCATTCAGCCCATGCTGGGCAGCCCAGAGAGGCAGACCAAGCAGCTGGAAGATTGACTGCAGCTTGTAGGGAAGGCATGCAATCAAATCAGATACCAACAACAGGAAATTAGGCATTTAGTGTCCCAAGTGGACCTGACTAAAAGAGGTATGCTGACCCTCACATTCCCAGAAGTCAGCTTTGTATATCAGCTGGTCAGTGTTTGCACTCTCTCATCTCTTTTGTTGGATAAAGCTCTGAGTTTAGGGAGGTGATGGCTCCAAAATGAAGTTAGGTAAGGCTGTGGCCATGTAATTCAGCACATAATACTGGTAAATGCAGCAGTTGTGATGCAGAATGAATGTATATGCCCAAGAACACAGAGAAGTGCAATGGTGACAATATGCCTACACACAGGGATTAGTAAGGCTTTTATGAGGGTATTGTGTCTAGTTCTGGGCACTTCAGAAAAAATATGAAGGAAAATTTGTTATCAGGAAGACCTGTCCTACTGAGTGAGGAGTTTAAAGGAGTTTATTTTTTCAAAAACATGATAAAATTTATTTTTATAAACCAAAGCAGATAAGATCTAGCCACTTAAAGCTGTGTTTAAACAAGCTTGCAGGCATCCAGCAGTTCCTCTTCCATGTCAGGTCTTGAGAAGAAGCAATACAATAACTCAGGCACCACAACTGATAGAGAGAGAGTGATATCCTTTGGACAATGTTCTGCTTCAGGGCAGATCACATCAGGACAGTCTGTTCTACCTTAATCAAACCTCAGGTTGCATTCATAGCACACAGAGCAGCCGGTGCTAGATACAGCTCATGTGGATGCAGGGTGTGAACAGCAGTGATGACATGGCTGTGCTGATATGGAGTCCTCTATACCCAGCCCTTTTTACATTAAATAAGCTGGGCTGTATGCAGACAGTGCTACATAGCACCCAGCCTTTGTAACTAACAGGTGTACAGCATCTGAAGTGGTGCCTTACCCATAATGTTCACTGGACTCTGAACTGAGAATATTGCTGGACCAGAGGATACAGATTTGGTATCACATTGAGCACTCAACTTATTTGGAAGCAATTATTTTGGTTTTACCGTTCACCTAGTTCTCCAATTCCGATAAGAATGCATGGAATCCAATTATGCTCTTTCTTACACTTTCAACATCGCTGTGGTGAAATTCCCTGTGTTTCTTTGGCCATCTTGCTGATAATACCTCAGTGTAAAGCAAAGAAGAGCTGGGCAGGCTTTTTAGTCCCATATTACTACACATTAGACACTACACTGACACAGCAATCATTTCAGTCCTAGGTCACATTGTGTTTTATTTACATTATTAGCATAGAGCAATTTAATCCTCTAGAGAAAGAAGAAACGACAAAACGTTCTCAGTTTGAGGTTTTAGCCTGCTTTGATCAGCGCAGAGGAGGAGCCAGTTAAAAGTGAAACAGAATACATGAAGCAAATAAGAATGTGTCCCCTGGGGTGAAGCAGGTGGCCAGCAGGTCTGCATTATCTTGGTGGCTCATCACTTTTATTTCAGTGGTTGAAGAGCATTCTTTGTTTCCTGCCCTGTCAGGAGCAGGACACAGCATCACCTTGTTGGCTTTGTGGTGGTGGTTGTGACACCCTTTGGGGGAGGAGGCTGGGCAGCCCCTAAGCTTGGCCAAAGAGAGACGTGGAGCATGAGGAGCAGGGAGGCATGGGAGGAATTGCAGCAAGACAGCAAAGGGGACCTTTGCAGCTGAAATGTAGACAGCAAAAGCAGCCAGCAGCAGGCTTTAACAGAGATTGAAAGAAAGAGGTTTTCCAAAGGGCATGGAAGGAAGGGTGGAGCCTGTGGCTGGTAGGTGGGCTGAGAGCAACCTGGAAGAACAGTCTCTGTCGGGACTATTCAAACATGCTGGACAGTATTTGAAAGCTGATGGAGTCTCTGCTTTCCACATGTGGAACCATCTCTGCATGGGTTTTAAATGCTCACTGTAATAATAATGACAACAGATCTCTGCATGCCAGGTCTGCCAGATGGGGTCCTGTCACAGCTCACAGATACCACTCAGCAATCAATGCCTTATCTGCATATTTCTTTTTCTCCTTGCTAATTTGGCATAATGAATTGGGAGAAAATGTGTAATTATTTTTCCCTGCTATAGAGATTTCCCTACCCCCTCATTCATATTTTAAAAACATGATTATCTTTCAGGTTGATCACATATACTTTCCTGTTGTTTACAGACAGTAATTTAATGATATCTCAAACATGACTCCTATTTAACTGGTATGAAATAGATGTAATTAAGTTTGAATATATAAACATCTCAGTGCACAAAATTTGGGCCAAAAAAAATCACATCAAATATGTATTTTTGATACCGTTTATAATATCTGTTTATAATACTTGTTTTCAGTTGCAATTTCATTTTCTTGTCTGATTTTCTCAGTTCTAAGTAGGTTTTATATCAGGAAAAATATTTTAAAACATACTTAAACATAAAAGCATTTAAATTATCACTCTGGTTTGTGACCTTTTCTTATCTAATGTTTATCTAGTCCTCATTTGCTTAAGCATTCTTAATGTTTTATAAAAATGTCTTTAAAATATTTTAATGAGTCCAGCCTTACTGATGAAGCTCTATTCAACCAGGGCAAATTTAACCAACAAATTCTGTCATCCCCAACAGTCAGCATGGCTGCACCTGCCTCTTCAGTGCTGCTCACTGAGCTGCTGGAACACTGAGACCTGCAAGGAGAAGCAAAGGAAACCTGTGGTGATATTCAAGGTTGCCTTTGGCAGCCTTATCCACATAAATTGCTGTCCAAGTCCACTTTGCATACACCTAAACAGCACAGAACTTGGTTTAGAAATGCATCATTCTCCCCAGAGCCCCTCCCTGGAGGATTTGCCTCTCCCTGAAGGCTCTCCACAAAGAGGGGTGAAGACGTGGCCACAATGGGGTTGGCATTCAAGGGCTGTAGCACAAACCCCATGGAAAAGGCATGAGGGAGGAAACATTGTCAGTGTCAGCCTCTTGCCAGGACACTCAGCACAGCAGCTGTGCTCCTTCCCATATCCCTGGCTCCCCTGGGCTGTGGGCACCATGGCTTTGCTACAACCACCTGCACTCAACACTGGTTGGTTTCCTGGAAGTCTCAGTTTCCACTGTTGTCCACCTTCATAACTGCAGGGGCAGTGCTTGCATCCTGGACTGTGCCCACACAGATGTGGATCACAGATGTGTCTGCCCAAGTGGAAAGGAAGGGATGGGTGTGCTGCCATGCCCATGGTGTGCACACTGTCCCTCCTTCCCACTTACCTGGTGGTGGTGAAGCCCCACATTCAGAGCACATTAAACACAGATATTACAAATGCTGTTTCCCATTCCTCATGCTCTTTCGTACATACTACCAGCCTCAGCTTCCTCAAGACCTGTCCTCATATTACCTCTGTTTGCTCCTTCCTCTTGTCTTTTTTACTGAGGTCTATGCCTGTTTTTCATCTGAAGCTTACAAAAGACTCCAGGTCTGAGTCATAGACCCGTCATACATTGGAATTGAACCTCCTACATTCCTTTGGCATTTATTTCTGGAATGGGGTCTGCATGCAGGAACACTGTGGCTAAATATTAAATATCAAAAAAATTACAGCTTTTGTGGACAGATTTTAAAAGAAAGCATTCAGATGAAAACAAGTAAGTTTTTATTAATTCACATTTTTAAACTAAAGGCAATTCTAAAACCAAATTCATTAAAAAGAATGAAAATTCAAACATTTAATTTAAAAGTTGCAGGCATCAGAATGGAGCATTTTACAGAAATAAAACACATTCACAAAATACTTACTGTCACCAAAATACCAAGGGTTTGGCCCAACATTGTTTCTGAAAAATGTATATGAGCAAGTAGAGGGCTCGCTCTCCTACCAGATTTCAAAAGTCATACATCTTGCAGTAGTTTATATGGTTTTTTCATACCTAAAACCAATAATGTGAAAACAATCTAAGCTTTCATGTCTTTAAGGTTTAACTCATTAATGCAGAGAATAGCTGAAAATAATATCCTAAGCACCCTAAAGACTTAGAAACTAGCAAGCAAATAAAAGAAGTCCAGAACTATTCATATGACTGTTCTTTTTACTGCTGTTGCTATATTGGTTACTTAGGGAGATGGAGGGGGAAAAAAATCAACTTTTCCAGCCTATGCTGTTGTTTTTTAGTCTGATCTTATAATATTTGAATGCCTGATCTTGAATGTCTGATCTTATAATATTTTAATGCCTGATTAAAGTTCACAGCACTACCTCCTGCTTTACACTTCAAATAGCAATGTTTTTCTAACTTACCTGTATTTTCCCCTCAGTATACCATGTACCCTTGTTAATATGTAACCAATTCATGAGTACTGGGTGAGGAAGTTCAAAGCAATTTTAAGTGGCAAACCCACAAAGACAGCTCAAAAAACTTTTCAAAATTTCTTGTCTTTGTCACACACAGCTCCATTCTTCAGGACAATGTGGTGACAAACCCTGCATCCTCCACCATGTATTTCTCTTTCACCCTGTGGACCAAAATAATTTGGTGATAAGGTAAATACAATGTCTTGCAGAATAAATCCATCTAATCTCAGTATTTCGTTCTTTCCAGTGTTTAGATCAGAACTGGTTTCTTAGGCAATTCACAGCAGTGCCCACTCTTGTGCTTGCCTTAAGCAATGCTGACTCCTGCTTCTTAGAGCAACCTCAGGCCAACCCACAGACCCTCAGCTGAGGAGGGGTTGAGGGATCCCTCCAGCAGGGAGAAGATACATGGAACAAGGTTGTTTAAAGCAGGTTGGGGAAAGAAATGTCAGGAAGCAACAAAAAGGGAAGATTCTGAATCCTTGCTCTTCTTAATCCAGAAGTCCTCCTCCTCACATCTAAAGCTTACTGGAAGATTTCTGCTCCCTGGCACATCTGGTTAAAAAAATAAAAATCTAAGTATCAAGTCTATTTAAGCATGCACATAATGGAAGTTCTAGTAAGATTCTGGTTTATTACTTGCCTTAACTTTACCAAACTCTTTGCTAATGACAACAATAAAAAGTAATAGTAAACATAGTAAACCCCACATTTTTTAGTCTTAGGCACCAATCCTGTCTCCAGTGATGCTCACTGGGATGTGTCTGGAAGACTCACTCCACAGATGCTCCAGGAACTCCCTGAACTGGAACACTTGAAAACATTGTTGATAGAAGCCAGGAATCTATAACTTAATCTTTGTAAACTGATACTGATAGCAGATTTAAGTTTAGCAAACGTGCAAAAACTTTTGCATTTTTTGGAACCAAAACAGAATAAAAAATACTTTTGTGTCCTCAGGAGAATAAAAAACAAGTGAACAAACAGTATGGGATGCAAACAGAAATGCTAACTTGTAGATGACTTGCCTGGTTAGTCATTTTCAAAGGATGTAACAAAAGTGATAATCCAAGAAGGCAATGCATGACGTGAAGGGCTCAGCAGAAAGTGCTGCAGAGCTGATATGCCGCATGGACAGCACACACTTGTGCATCACAGGGCACTGAAAAAACTGATTTTCACAGTCATAGGGCTTGTAACCTGGACTTTGTTAATGGCTAAAAATGTAAGAGGGTCTAGGGTGACTCAGAAGCTCCAAAACAGTGTGTTGGGACCCAAAGAGAACTGGCATATGGATGAAGTACAGGTACATTTTTGCTGGACCTTCAAAATGTATCTGTTTAAATTGGAGGGGTTTTTTTTGTCGTGGGTTGGTTTTGTTGTTGTTGAGGGTTTTTATGGAACCTTGAACTAGGAGGCAGAAGCAGTGTAAATTTATTGCAAGTGAAAAGTAATACAGCTTTCTTTTAGCCTCTCCTGTGTACTAACCCTTCAGCTGTCCTAAGATTTGACTCTCAAAGATTTCATTTCCTATTTCCCAGGCATTAGAGGAAGGCAACAAGGGGAGACAAATGGACTCAAATATCTCTTAGAAATCAAACAGCTTCTGAAGCAGAGATGCAGAAGTAAAACAAAATGTACTTTTGCTTCAGGGTTTTTTCTCTATACTAGGGTTTTTTTTTCTTTTCATTGTGGTCCCTCGTTTCCCCACCCAGACAAAATGAAGCCATGACAACGTGGAAATCCCCTAGGTAGCACAGCTCTGATAATAAGATTATTCAGCTTCACAAAAATATTATGTCTGAAAAGACTTTTTCTTTTAGTTTGCTCCAACTGAAACAGGAAAAAAGAAAAAAAAAGATCAGAGTGATAGCCCACTCAATTATAAACAAGACAAATTTAAAGTGAGAAAGTGTTGTTTCTGGATAGTGATCAATTTGCACAGGAGAGTCCTCCTCTAATGACACTTCTAGCTGAAAATGAGGTAGAAATTAGCCCGAGGGTTCCTAGAATAACATGATATTGAAGCTTATTAAGAAAGGTGTTGAAATTATTAACTAAACTTTTCTAAATCAAGCAAGAGGTAGGTCTTAGGGATGTGAGGTCACCAAGAACCAATCTCACTAATTCAAGTTTGGCTGCAATCAACTTGGATCAATCACAGAAAACTCAGGAGAGAGAGATGAGGACAAATTCTTGCTGAAGTTTCTGCTGAATCAGAAAGACTGTGTTTCTTGAATAGAGATATCACGAGAATTTGGCAGTGACCTAAATAATTCTGTAAGTGAAGTCAAGCTCTTGAGAGAGCGGCAGTCAGGCCATGGTGGTGCCACCTCTGTGGCTCTGTGTTCCCCACACCATGTCCAGCTCCTGCTCTGCCCTGTGTGAGTGGTCACTGGCCTGGCAGGTCCCTCTCCTGTTTGTGGGTGGGAGGTATCATAGAGGTCTGCCAAGCACATATCTACCCCTGCCTCACCCTGGGCTCTTTTTGATTTCAGTGGAGAGAAATAAATGTTTTATGAATTTTATGTATTCAGGTTTCATCTTTTTAATATCTGTGTTAAGATGAGATGAATCATGTTCTTCACTGGCCAGACAGAGGCACAGCATGAGCAGTTCTGACATAGAAGTACACGCTGTAAATGCCTGCAGAGGGGCCAGCAAACCCAAACCCATCCTTCTGTATCTACCTATGTTTGGTGCACCTTCAGGGCATGCTTTGGTGGAGACTCCCAGGGTTCTGCTACAAGAAGGGGCTTGATACAAATACTTGAGTTCTCCATCTTCCAGGAATCCTCCCCGAAATCTCATGGAAAGGGAGCCACTTCTTCCCATTAAAAAAAGGCAGGGGAAACCAGAAACGGCACTTTGACGACTCACTGCCCCCAGCTTAGGATAGGAGGAGACATGGCAGGACAGCCCCTGGTGTTCTGGGAAGAACACTCTTCTAGACATGAGGCCTGAGCTTTCATCACTTTGGTGAGCATTTTAAATTATTTCCTTGTAAATGAGAAAGCTGCTGTGGTTTCCATATTGAGCTTCCTTATTATAGTGTCATAATTTTTCTGTTTGCTTGGGCACTGTTACCATCTTAGCCCTTGATTTCCTTTACGCCTCCAACCTAAATCTTTTTTTAGTGCAGCCACGGCTGTGCCAGAGCTTGCTCTTCTCTTTCAGGTATTCAGCTCACTTATAGTTTGCCACATCAGTCAGCCATGTGCACGGCCCTGCTTTGCGCTCCAGTGTGCGTTGGTGTTTACAGCCACAGAAAGCATTCAAAGGAAATATTTAACACCTCTTTACCTTTTGCTTTCTGCCTTTGCTTTGTCCAAAGCCTAAACAAATACATGACACTTTTTTGTCAGGAGCCAGGTTTTGCAGGACTTGTCTTTTAAATCACAGCTTTTCTGGGTCAGCAGTGCCTTATGCAGAACTTCAAAGAATCACAGAAGGTTTTGAGTTGAAAGGGACCTTTGAAGATCGTGTGGTTTCAACTCCCCTGCCATGGACAGGGACATCTTCTGCTAGACCATGATGCTGAAAGCCCTGTTCAACCTGACCCTGAACACTTCCAAGGGATGAGGCATCCACACCTTCTCTGGGCAACCTGTGCCAATGCCTCACCACTCTCATAGAGAAGAATTTCTTCTCTAGGTTCAATGTAAATCTACCCTCTTTTAGTTTAAAATTGTTGCACCCTGTCCTGTCACTAGAGGCCTTGGTAAATATTTTTGCTCCATCTTTCTTATAAGCATCCTTTTAATAGTGAAAGAGCCTTCTCTTTGCCCAAGCTTAGGGGCTGCTCAGCCTCCTCCCCCAAAGGGTGTCACAACCACCACCACAAAGCCAACAAGGTGATGCTGTGTCCTGCTCCTGACAGGGCAGGAAACAAAGAATGCTCTTCAACCACTGAAATAAAAGTGATGAACCACCAAGATAATGAAGAGTAGAGAAGAGCCTTCTCTTCTCTGGGCTGAGCAACCCCAACTCTCTCAGCCTGTCTGCACAGGAGAGATGCTTCAGCCCTCTCATCATTCTCATGGCTCTCCTCTGGACTCCCTTCAATGTGTCTATGTCCATATGCTGGGGACCACAGAACTGAAAGCAGTAGTCCAGGTGGGATCTCAAAGAGTAAGAATCACCTCCCTTGGCCTGCTGCTTTTGACCAATAGTTAAAGAATAAACAAAAGTAATCACACTTAATGTTTCATACCTGGAAGATTTTTCTCCCTTGACCCTGTGCACCTCTATTGGGAGGAAAATGCACTCAGTTGAAGCCAGCAGCACTCAGTAGCTGAGTAGGAGCACTGTCCATGGAACATGCTCCTTCCCTTCCCACTGGACTTCTCCAGGTTTGCCCATGTAGGTTGGCAGGCCTGATCCAGAAGGTCCTTAGTTTTGAAGTGGGGAAGCCTGTTTCAAAGTAAAAGCTCAGCGATTATCTCCAGGCTGGCTTCCTGCCCTCTGCCACCAGCCACCCTCTGCGTGGGCATGTTTGCATTTCCCCTGCCTGAGGTCGCTGTCAGGCTGGGCTCGCTCCGTGCTGCCTATAAAGGCAGCGGGTGTCACACACACACACACACTGCACACATGCAGCGTGTTCAGGATGACACAGCCCAGTACAGTACTGAGCATTTTCGCCATGTTCCTTCACACCACTTTTGGGGAAAGTGGTTGCACCTCAGCAGACGGGGATGGTGAGTCATTTCATATTCATCTTTCCACTCCTGCGTGATCTTGAAACACCTCAGTTAAGAGCTCAAAAATGCTGCTGCTGGGTTGAATATGTTCATGTTTTAATTTCCAGTCTCTCTTTCAGTGCCAGCACCTCAGGTGGAGCTGAAGGATACCTATTTAGTTTTATCCCCAAATCTGCTGTCCTTACAACATCCAGATTCATAGGAAAAAAGAGAGCACATGATTGTATGCACAGGACATGCATGGGCAGACCTGTTAGTTCTCTCTCATTGTATCTAGTGTCCATGTGAAGAGTTATGCAGGGAACCACTTCATTCTTCTGCAGCCCATGGTCGTTCTGAGCTGCCACTGGAGAGGGATAAGGTTCTGGCTTCTCGTGCTCTTGTCAGTTTCCTCCAAATAAAATGCTTCAATGTAACTTAAACTTGACCAAAAGTTTGTTCCACTTTAGAAGCCCAACTTCTGCATTTTCTTCAAGCAATTGTATCATGTGTATCTAGGGAACAGTCCCAGTCTTTCTCATAGCATGGCTAATACAGCAACTCAGCCAGGGTGCTCTCACAGCCCAGTCTTAACAGTACTCATTGCTTACTCAACAAATAATTATAAATGAATCAACAGTTTAAATTTAGGCTTATTGTACATTGCATAATCTCATTTAGAGATGTGAAAATTATTTAGCTGCATCAAGGCCAAATACAACAAATTAAAAAGCAGCAATAAAACTGCTGTTTCAGACTGCTGTTCCTTTTCTCAGAAGGGAGATAAAAACTTTGATTTAGAGGTTCAGTCCCAGATGGCTAAACTCTTATTTATCTGATACTAAACAAACAGAGTTTGTGCACTAAGCCTGCAGGACATGACCATTTGCTGATTGTTGTCCTGATTGTTTAGAGCTCCGTTGTTCGGAGACAAGAGTTTTTGGTTTTTAGAAAGACAGTGACTGTGTTCCTGTGCTATCTCAGAGTTAAGGAATCTCATTTTCCCTGCGTGTCACACATGTAACATATGTGTGTGTAGGCAATTGTACATACATACATACATACATATATATATATATATACACACACACACAGACACACATATAGATAAGAGATGCATGATAGGTTATTTATTTAAAAGAAAATGGAGTCTGGCTCAGAACTACATCTAACCCCTCTGGGTTTTCTATTTTCATGTTATTCATACAATCTATAGCTGTTTAGAGACAGCTTTAGCAAGCAGCTATGGTGATGCATGTTCAATGCTACTGATCTGTTGTTGGTATTACTGAAATCTTCAGGGCTTCCCAAAAGCAGATATGATCAGGTCTTTACTTGTTTAGTCACTAACTCCGTTAAATCATAATTTACTCAGAATCAAAGACAAACAGATTCAGGAAATCCCCACTGAGCAATTACCAGCTTTTATGATTTTCTTATGGGTCTTCTGGGTTTCACTAACAAATTAAAGAATCCAGGATGAAATTACACTAGACTGACAGGTGTTTGCTTTCACTCTGCTTTTCTGACTCACCCTGTCTCCTAACAGGGTGCCACCAGCAGACTTGGGCATGAGCTCACTGTTTTGGGCACTCCTAAGGGCAGAGGAAGGAGAAGTTAATTTCAGCACTCTCTTTCATCTCCTCCTCTTTTCTGAGCCTCCCAAACATTGTCCCCCAGCCTGGCAGAATTGGAAAAGACCCCAAAAGCCCTGAGAGCTAAGAAATGGAAGTCATGGAGGGGCAGGAGGGAATGGGCAGGGGAAGCAGGAGACAGCAGGCTGTGGGGTCTTATGGGCAGGATATTTGGCCTCAGTGGTTCCTTCTACCCACACTTGTATAGTTTGTCCAACTCACATCAAAACTGTCGTGATTAAAATGGGTTCTGCCTGAATCACATCAGCACTAGAGATCCTACATTACTCTGACCATGTAGAAAGTCACTTCATTGACCTTGGAAATCTGGCCACTGCCTCTTCAGTACTTAGCAGTGCTTTGGTTTCATGCATTGCTGTTAGTTCTGATGGCTTTAGAGTTTGAAACTGAAGCATGTCCATAGTATCTCTTACCACCCTTCTCTTAGTAAAGTATCCTGAGATTCGTGCTGTGATTTGAACCATCCTGGTAGATGTTGTCCAAACTCATTTCTGTGAAGTACGTGCCGTGGCTGCAGCTATGAGAGCAGCTTTTATTCCACTAGAATCACTCCTTCCCAATCCCTGCCTTGGTTTCAGCAGAACCAGGCTCAAGGCTCTACCTTATTCGGCTTCTTAAGGTAAATATTGTAATCTTGTAAATTTTTAATTGAGTGAAGAGTCCTTAGCAGTATGAGTCATGTCAGAGTCATCAAAACCATTCACATGCCAAACACATTTGTGCATGGTGGTTCTGAAGTCTGGGGAAGAAGTGTGACTGAAGCTGCATGCATACTCACGTCAGACAAAAAAACCCAAGTCAGCCCATGGAAAAAACATAGCAGGAAGCACCTTTCAAATTGCTTTCATATCACTATGGATAAGGTTTAATTATCATATATTCTATGGTTAGTACATTATTTCCATGAATAAGGAACCATGTAATCACAATGTGAAAGTTCAGTGTCAAGGAGGTAAAGTCAGCTTTATTTCCAGTGTGGCACCAAAGTTGCACTGTGTTGGTTAAACCTCAAATGGCTGTATGAACTGCAAGACTAAACCTTTCCTTTCATTAGCAACCAGCCTCATAGAGAATGAATTAAAATTTCTCTAATTTTTCAACAAAGCAGGAGTGGACAGTTGAAGGATTTTTTTTATGATAAGCTATTTATGAATAGGATGATGAATTAATTTATTAATAGGATGATTATCAGTTTTGTATGTTTGTGCAAAATCTGGTGTATGTAGTTTGCATATACAGAGAGCACCAAGCAGTCTTATTGATAGGAAGATTAGTCATCTTAATCTGTAAGTTTTAATATTGCCTTGAATGTAAACAACCAAGTCTCCTCGCAACTGTGAGTAAAATTTTAGGCTTAAAACATGACATATCTGTCCCTGTCGACTTTGTGTGTATATATCTATATAAAATATGGGGCTTTTTTCAATTTTACATGGATTCTTTTCAGCTTAATGGTTATTGTATGAGTTTTGAAAATGCATATATTTATATGCTCATACTTTTGCCCACAAATATGAAATTGTATGTGGTACAAGTTTCTGTAGGTGTACATGCCCATATGGCTGCATTGGACAAGACTCTCACCTGTGTGAAACTGCTGCAGGGCTTGTTCTAGAGTTGTGCTGGCCTCTGTGCCTCTCTTGAATGTAGTGGTCAAATACAGCAGCTTTGTACAGGACCCGCTTTGTCCATGTCTGTGCTGCACAGGTTCTCCCCTCAAAGCAGCAACATTGGTGGAGGACACTGTGTTCCTTGTCCTTCAGGGAGATTTGTTCTCCCAGAGCTCCAGTGAGAAGATCAGTAATTATTTCTTACACCAGTTGCTCATGGTGATGAATGCTGCTAAATCTTACTTAGCTCAGGAGGCATAGGTCTGCCTGTGGGTTCTGGAGTACAGAATCAGATGCTTCTATCCCTTCTGCTGCCCACCATGGATGCTGGTGGCAGTAGTCCGCTTCCCAGCCTCTGCCTATACTGCTTTTGTGTGTTTCTCTGCAGCTGACTTTTGAATTTCTTCTCTTACTCAAAACCTGACTCCAGATGCAGCTCAGCTCTGAGGTCAGAAAGAAGCACTGCTGAGGGTGATCCTCTTGACTTAATTTTAAAGCAATCAAAAAACTCTCCCCTGCTTTCTCCTTGCTGTCCAATCATAAGCCTTTTGGATCTGCAGATGTGTTTCCATGCTGAACAAGATCTGGGTCTCCCTGCACACTGGCAGGTTTGGCCATGGTTCATAGGATGTCACAGTCAGGACTATGAGTCACAGTATCCAAACAGTTTATCACACCGCAGTGATCCCATTGGTTTACAGCAGAATTGACCATCATTTTTTCTGGCAGGGATTTTCCATTGGAAACATTTCAATATTTCCCCATTGTGTTTGTGAGTGTGAGTCACTGATATCCCAGAGCAGACAGTGATAGGTCTGATGGGGTGAAAAGGGTTTTCAAATAAAAGTGGAGGTATTTAGATTAGATATTAGGAATAAGTCCTTTTCTCAGAAGGCAGTGAGGCACTGGAACAAGCTGCCCAAAGAAGTTATGGATGCCCCCGCCTTGGGAGGTTGAAGGCCAGTTTGGATGGGCCTCTGAGCAACCTGATCTAGTGGGTGGCATCCCTGCCTATGACAGGGGTATGGAATGAGATAATCTTCAAGGTCCCTTGCAACCCAATCATTCTATAATTCTATGATTCTTTTCTCACTGCATCAGATGCCCCACATGGCAAAGACATGTCTGAGGAACGGACAGCAGAGGACTCAGTAGGGGATCAAGGATAGTCCCTGCACAAAAGGAAGAGGTTTATGTGAGAGGAGACATAGGCATTCCTGCCCCAAGGATCCACTCAAGGGTCATGGCAATAACCTTTTCCACATCCACTCTGCTGGTGGGTGAGATTTCATGCAATGAGGCTGAAGTTGCAGTTTTGCTGGAGAGGAATTCTCTCAAAAGCATCAGTTTTTGCATCACTGTCCTCATACCTGCCAAGTGTACGACTCAAGGCTTACACTCTTACACAAATCATGATGATTGTGTTATTAGTCATGGAAATAAATTTGCAGGAAAACATGCATTCTGGCAGCAAGTCAGAGCTTTCCTTCGTGAGCCCAAATTAGTGACATTTCAGAAAACTTTTCAGTCCAATCAAAATGGGGCATAGTTTCCTCATGGCACCAGAATACTCTTGTAAGTTGGAGGGCTTCACTGGCATGCAGGGAGATCAACCTTGAAAGGTGCAAATGACTTTTAACTTCATTTTAAACAAGGTTTCTTTTCTTCCTACAAACAGGTGGGTTGATCCTCTTCCTTTTAGTCAACCACATGAAGAAACCACCTCCTATACAATGCAGCTGCAAATCAAATACACTCTTAGGTTTGCTTCAGTAACATCCTGTGAATCTCTCCTTAGGGACTCTTGGAGATGATGAACCAGACAATTTTGACATTGATTGCTTCAGCCAGCTGGAAATTAAGGACTCCTTTAGCAGCCTGACCTGCAATTTTACTGAGCTGCCTCCTCACAACACTAACTATACTCTGACTCTGTGGTAAGTGCTGTCAGTCTATCCTTTGGCAAACTTCTGGGAAGTGAAATGTTAAGCAGTAGTGAGTCATGTTGCCACACGCTGGGAGACAGGGACAGCAGACCTAGACAAAATTCTTATTCCGAATGTTTTGCCAAGTTTGAATACCATATTCAGCAAGGAAAGGGAGCTTACTGAAAGAGAACATAACTCCCTAAGCAGAAAAACAAAAGAGCAGGAAGGATCTCTAAAGGGGATTATAACATCTCCAGTAGTTCTGATCTTGCCTCTGTTGCTTTGGAACACCTGTAATTGTATATGTAGCCCAGAATGAATGGAGAGCTTTTTCCTTTAAGTTAAATGATATTTTTAAAAACTCCGAACCTAGACTTTATCAACTGAAAAGTAAAAAAATGTGTTGGAAGACACAGATCCTTGCCACAG